>JACXGK010005312.1:0-16380 GCA_016801125.1 Novumbra hubbsi | reverse complement strand
TTGCTTTGTGTTGCACTATGTGCGTCTAGCTAGGCTACACTGTGTCATTGAAAATAATTGGTTCCTACTTGAACCATTTATAACTAGGCTTTCATCCAACCGGCAACAGATTTATATGTAAGTATACTGGAATCTGCATATTTAAAAACTTTCCACTTTACAGACTTGCTGCAGAAACAGTGTGATGATGTAGTGTGCATATAAAGTACCTTTCTGCTTAGGTTGTCATGTACTAAATACAAATGTAAAGTTGAACATATTTTCATCTCTACTGACCATTAAGTTCACAAACACTCTTGCGGTAATATAATACACCCAAAAGCTATTTCGATATTTATGTTATTCTATGTTTCCAATATATTGAACCTTCAAAGTAGAACAAAAGACTGATGGTATGATACATTTAGCAAAGGATGCAAAGCACTTTATAAAGGGACTCTTTTTTTTAAAGCCTATGAAAACAAAATGACTTCATGTGGAATGCCACAACTTTGAATGCCACAGGAATGTTTGTCATCCTGGTATGTAGATCAGATATGAGGGTTGACTGCTGACCAGGCTGAGAAAGATAGTGCTGACACGCTTGGATTCGTTGTCTCCTATGAAGTGCATCCTGTCGATTTACTGAACTTTTCTCTATCCCCTTTACCACATAGAATGCTTTACCGAATATTTTTATTTTAAAGCCCCCCTGTTTAATGGAATACAAAAGGATGTGGAGATTCTTCAGGCATCACATTATGTTTGGATACAGCACAACATGGATGCTGCCCTGTCCACTAGGGGGCAACATAAACATGGACCACAATCGGCTGTTGACTGGCGTTTTGTACGGCACAGTGGGTATACTCCAAAAAAGGGTATATATAACAGTTCTTCAGAGAACCCTAATAGTACACTTTCTTGTAGGAATTGTAAAATGCCTCAAGGACATAGAAACCACTTTGGGAATTGTACATCTCCGTGACATATAACTGCATCAAGTGTCCCAGCGCTCATGGATCCTGCAGTCTGATATTCTTCTTGCCAAACTCAGCAAGACCGAACAAATGTCGGCGCCTTGAATACTCAGAAAATATCCCTTTGCTTGAAAAACAAGAAAACACATTCACGTTACCTCATTCTTAAGACAGTGTTACTACAAGATAGCCAACACTCCTGTTGACCAATCACAGCAATGCCTGTAAACATTGTCTATGTGAAACATGGCTAACCTAAAGTGAAATGTAATGTCCACAAAAACGTGGACATCTGCCAAACCCCTCATGGTGGGGGGGATCATAAACAGTAGTGTTAATATACTGGCCAAACTTGGCTGAGAAGCATGCAGACAGAGCATACTCTGAGGATACTTCAAGCCGATGTTGGTAGCCCAGAAGGGTTGTCTAATCACACCCACTTATTTACTGGACTTCCCTGTCCCTGGGTCAAGGTGACCTCAACCCCCCCATTACCCTCAATGCAGATGGAATTCCAAATATACTGCTCAAAAAACATCAATCTGTCCGGTTAGGAAGCATAAGCGATTGTGAATCAATGTCACCTGTTTTGGTGAAAATTTAAGCGACAACAGGTGCACTGTAAAGGCAACAGCAAGACAACCCCCAAAAAGGAAATGGTTTTGCAGGTGGTGGTCACAGACAATTTCTCTCTTATCTTTACTGAGTGATTCATCTCTTCACCTTGTCAATACTGGTAGCATGAGACAGTGCCTGCAGCCAATTCAGGTTGCACAGACAGTCCAGCTCCTCCAGGGAGGCACATCTACAGCGGGTGAAATAAGGATGTCACTATTTTTGGTGACATGTTCAACACTTTTCACCCGCTGTATATGGGCCGTCACAGCTTTCTTTGTGGTGTTTCCCATTACTGTCTCGGAAGCATTGAGGAGATACCAAGATACGGGCCGTTACTCTAGGAGAGATGTAGAGGGCCGTAGAAGACCCAGCAGGAGGAACGTACCTGCTTCTTTGTGTGAGGAGGAAAAGAGATGCCGGAGCCCTACAAAATGACCTCCAGCAGGCTACAGGTGTGCATGCTTCTGAACCAACTGTAATTTAGCCTGATATCCTCTAGTGGGACCTGTGCTTATGGCCCAGCACAATACAGTTGAATGGGCATTCACCAGAAAACACCAGAGCTGGCAGGTCCGCCATTCGTGCCCTGTTCTCTTCACAGATGAGAGCCGGTTCCTGGCTATGCTGCCTGCAACATAATCCACCATGACTGCTTTGGCGGTGGGTCAGTGATGGTCTGGAGAGGCATGTCCATGGAGGATCAGACAGACCCCCAGGTGCTAGCCAACATTATCTTGACTGCTATAGGCAGTTAATGCCATTGATGCCATTGACTGGCCCTCACGTTCCCCAGACCTGAATTGAGAACCTCTGGGATGCTATGTATCGATGCATCCGCATCCACCAAGTAATGCCACAGACTGTCCAGGAGCTCACTGATGCCCTGATCCAGGTCAGGGAGGAGATCCCCCCAGGACACCATTCACCATCTCATCAGGACATTCTGGGCAGTACATACAGGCAATAAATAATAAATCAAGTCCGATTTGAGTGTTCTCTTAGTTTCATTGAGCAGTTTAGAGCTGTCTTCATTTGAAAGGCTTTACCTGAGGTATGGGTGTAATTTAACACACTTTGGAAATGTACTTTGTGTCTCTCCTGTGTAAAATCACACCACTCTCTGTTAACTGAAATCCGTACATTTTCTTTAAGTTTTCTTTATGTTTGGTGAAATATGACCGAAACAAACTCATCATTTTCCATTGCTTGAAGACACAAGCCTCTGTCTTGCTCATCCAGTGGAGGAGACAAGGAGAGAGGATGCAAGGAGTATTAAAGGCACATCTTAAAAAGGCTCATCTTGTCAAGCAACAGAGTTTATAGAAAATTGTTCTGGTCACGTTTCATTAAATTGCATTGACAAAGTATGGATTTCAACTAGCAGAGAATGCTATGCAGGAGACATAAGGGGTGCTGGTTGAGGTCTGTCGAGCATAGAGCGAGGCTGTTAACCCCATTCTAGATAGACACACATGCTTATTTCTCTCACTGCAGCAACTCCCATGCATTGTTCTCAAAGCTAAAATGAGGTACAAACTAAAAGCCCCGGGCACTTCACCGGCACTACCATTAGTAGTGACCCAAACATCTTTTTCATACTCCATCTTTGGGAAGGGTGGGAGAACAAACCAGGATGCCACTCTGATGGCTGTTGCGAATGGCTTGAGCTAATATTCAACACAACATGGCATAACTGAACACCAAGCTATTGGGGTCATTAGATCCCTGCAGAATCACCACATCCCCTAAATTACTGTAATAATCAAAGACATTTAGCCTTTTTAGTTAATTGTGTTACTAAACTATATTGAAGTGTCCAAATGGCCGGATCTATAAATGTACTGGACCTTGATACGTGCTACTGTAGTTACCTCAGAAAGGGAACTACAACATATGATCTTTACATAAAGAAAAAAAAAAATTCACATCAGCTCATGGGTCAAACTCCAAGACTGAAGCAACCATACATGCAGATCATTCATGCAGAAACAGAAACTCTGAGCTTTTTCATTACCATGGCATTATAACTAAGGAACAAAATCAAATTTTGATGTAATTCTCTGATTTATTGGTCATGAAAAGAGCTTGAATTTCTGACTCATTGAAGTGCATTTCTTTGTTTGTGATGCAGTGCAAATCTACAAACCAGTGCATTGTGGGAGACTCAAATTACCAGATTGTCGCTCTGACAGCGCTGTGGTCGTTTCTTGCGCATGAAGTACCCCAAAACTTTATCTTTAAATACCTAAATACAAGAAGGTTTTGTTAACATCCCAAACCCGACAATTGTAAACAGTTAACATATACTTCCAGACAGAATTATTCATGGCAAGTGCTTAAATTCAGGTATGTCATCTGTACATTCAACATAACCCTCAACTGCTATTTAATACATTTAAGTGATTAAAAAAAGGTGAGAGCCTCTACTGTACCTCATATAAGTAATCAAATATTTCCAGGATGGTGAGAACACTTGCTCCAATGAACAGACCCATCTGACCACCGATGTCACCTGAAGAGGATACGTCCAATGAAATGACATGGACGGGCAATAGCATTGTCACCCGGGCAACAGCACAGTGAATAAACTAATCCAGAATCTTTAATTTTAACTTTCAGCATTTAAGCCATTTTAGCATGGCTGTAAGACTGAGACCTGAAGTGCACTATGGGAGTGCATGCAGTCAAGATTTATGGGTTCATAGAAAATAGCCTCAAAATATTTCAACAACCAGATGTGAATGACACATGATCATCAAGTAACGCTTGCTGTGGAAAATGTTTTGTATGTTGCCTGTATGTCTAAAAACAGATAGTGATCCTGCCGGGAATACTTGAAAGTATCTCTCACCAAGCAACCCTGCAATTTCATATGCCTTCTTCTGCTCAATCTTCTCATAATTCAACGCCTCAAAGAAGATGTCCAGAACTAGTAGGTTGTCTCTAGAGACAAACAGAAATAACAAAATAATTTTATGTTCATCTTTGAGGTATGTCAGCAATTGACATTGATGTGTTGCATACATTTACAGTGAGGTTTGATGGCGGAGACCTAAAATAATCCTTTCAATTTGTTATTTATATCAAATTGCAAATCTGCCATTGCACTCACCCAATGTATTGCTCGGTTCTGTTGAATTTCTTGGCCAGATATTTTGCAGAGGCTTTACTGGGTATCTTCACCATGGACAGCTCCTTGCCATAGCGAGTCATGTTGCAGGGGGTCTCACACACACAGTATTCATTGTCTTTCTCTACCAAGAAATCTGTGGGGAACAGTAATTCAATTTGAATCCATGGTTGCAAATAGGTTATACAAAAAAGCATACTGGGAAAAATTCACTATATGCTCCATGGAACTAGTTGAGTTCAATATATGCTGCAAGACCGCAGTTCTCCACAGCATTTTAGTACCCTGCAAAAAATTTAAGGAACACATTATCGTCACAGAATAACATCAAGTTAATTAAATTAAAGGGATATCAATCTGTCCCGTTAAGAAGCATAAGTGGTTGTAAATTGTTTCACTGTTGGTGAAAATAAATGTGACAACATGTGCTCTGGGGAAGCCACAGCAAGACAAATAGGGAATGGTTTTGCAGGTGGTGGCCAAAGACATTTACTCTCTCCTTATCTACTCTTCTCTAGGCAGCTACTGACTGGCCCTCACATTCCCCAGGACTGAATCCAATTGAGAACCTCTGGGACGTTATGTATCTTTGTATCCAACACCGCTAAGGAGCTCACTGATCCACGTGTGCGAGGAGATCCCCAGGAAACCATCCGCCATCTCATCAGTAGCATGCATAGACATTGTCAAGAGTGCATACAAGCACGTGAGGCCCATACACACTATTGAGTCCCATCATGAGTTGCCGTGATAAATAGTACGCAAGTTGGAACAGACTGTGATTTTAATTGTATACTTTTAATTTTCGGTGTGAATCCAGCCCTTAATCGATTTGTGATTTGGGTGGCCATTGAACGTTGTTACGTTATTTTGTTTTCAACGACTTACACAATGTACAGTAAAGGTTTTGATATTTAATATATTTAGTTAATCGAGACCCGATGTGTGAAGTAAGTGTTTCCTTAATTATTTTGAGCAGTGTATTTTAAGTGTATTAAACATCTTCTAATTGATCTCAAACTTCAATGTTGAGTGGTATTTCTAGAGGTTATTAGTCAGAACCGGTACCTCTTTCTAACAAAGACAATGACCACTGGCTTACCTAAAGCTGGGTCTGCACAGTCCTTGTACTGCTCTGGTGTGCAAACTGTCGAGGTCCCTAGGGATTCAAAAATGACATCAACTTCATCCACTGAACATCACTACATTTTCCCATGCATAACAACTGAAAGCATAGACATGAACCCCAGTTGTATCCAGAAATGATTCAACGTCTATCCAACATGTTCTGAGTACCGGGCATGTGGACCATCCTGCAGTTACAGTTCTCCACCAGGTAGCGTGTCTCACAGTCGATACGGCACGCTGTGATGCTGTATACAGTGAAGAACTCCGAGTCAATGGGGGTGGACTTGCAGTCTCCCCAAGGGGGTGGAAGGTACTGAAGCTGAGACAAATCAAAGCACAGTTTACCCCACAGTATAACGACACGGTATAGGAACCACAGTCGACAACAGCTAGTCAAGCTCAGCCCAGCAGGACATCCAACATAAAAGTGCACACAAAGCAGACACATGTTTCGAACAGTTAATAAGGGAACAAAATGCAATAAATGAATATTTCTGGATGCTGTCCAGATCTACAGTACTATTCCAGTGAGATGATTGTGTAACTGGTTAACACAAGTCACATAAAGCAGCAAGCAGACACCATGCAGACACTCACGGATGCAGGTCAGGTCTGCTCCTGAAAGAAGAGCAGACTACCATGGAGTACTATGGAAACAGGGCAAATATAATCTGGAAATATGGAACTGGACAGGACACCACAGTTAATGTTGTTTTAAAACCTCCCCAGTCAATGTGCTACTGTATGTAGGGTTTATTTGAGGTTTTTAGATGATTAGAATATTATTTTTTGTAAAACAGACTTTATGCACAAATCTTCTTTCCTTTTATGACTGAATGTGGCTAATTATAACATACTGAATTGTAACAAAAAGCACATTGTTATTCAAACCAAAGATTATTACAGATTTGGGGTAAAAAATATGCAATTTATATTTGGATATTATGCACAGGTATTTTTGCAATACATTCTATCATATCTGATTGACGATATTGCCATATAATTTCAACACTAGTGTGCTGTAGAACCCCCAACACTCAAGGGGCCTCACTTATTCATACAGAAACCTGTGCGTAAACCATACATGGGATCTTTCTATGTGAACCCTTGCTTTGATGTACATTTTCGGAAATCCATGAGCACCTACAGTGCCCAGTGGTGGAATATGGAAACTGTTTCTAAAATGTAGACTAGTTTATGTGGAAAATATATTTTGTTCAAAATGTAAACCAAAAAACAAACGCTTGTGTGATTTGATTTTACTGCTGCAATTTCAACATTTCTTAGCAGGCTTAGGTATTACATCCAATTTGACTACATCAGCTCAAGCGTAATGATAATAATCCATATAAAGTTGAGCAATTTCTTAAATTCTGAATGTGTAATACCATGGCTGGATTAATTTAACATACTGAGATAATTGGAAATGAAATGGGAGCTTGATCTTATGATGGTACCCATATGCTGCCTTACAGAAATGGGGCCAAATTTTTTACAGAAAGAGTGGCTCAGCAGACATCATTTGGGACAGTACCAATATGTTAGTGAGGCAAACAAAGAAAATAAATGCAATTATGAAGCAAATCCATTCATCCATCCATTCCAAGTACCATTCCTCGATTGGGTTCGTGCAACAGGGACCTTTCAATGGGACCTTTCACCAGAACTGGTCAATAACTGGCAAAACAAACAGTACATCTTTGATACACTACTGCTCAACAGGTCAGGATGAGTTTATTAATTTATTTCGCATTTGTGGATTCCTAAAAACGACTAGATGGCACGGCATATGAAGCATCATCCCAGAAGTAGTATGTAAAAAGAAAAGCCTCTTAATTTAATTTGCTGGTAATATACAGATTGAACCAAAACAATGCTGCTGAATGTGGTTGTAAGCCTACAGTTGAGGGAAAAGTTGAGGATCTGGGTAATATTAAACATATCCATTGGAAGAGCAGAATGAGTTTGAAGTTCAATATTCTACTAGTCAATAGAGCGAATGCACTCATGTTACACTATGACACCTATATCAATATACATCTTTTTTGGTTTGGAACAGCAGTGTATGCTTTATGTACAGCAGTGTATGCTTTATGTACACCAGTGTATATTGTATGTACACCAGTGTAGATTTTATGTACACCAGTGTATGTTTAATGAACCACATTGTATGTTTTATGTACAACAATGTAAGTTTTAAGTACACCAGTGTGTGTTTTATGAACCACATTGTATGTTTTATGTACACCAGTGTATATTTTATGTACACCTGTGTATGTATTATGAACCACATTGTATGTTTTATGTACACCAGTGTATGCTTTTGATATATGGATAATTTGGATCCTATAAAAGAACAAAATCTCAGGTTATCACAGCCTCATGTTCTCTGACCTGAACAATGCAGTAGTTGGGCAACCCTGGCAGAGTTCTTGGGCCGTCATACACCTTCAGCCTGAGATCAGAAATAAATTGAGTCTCCCACTCTGAATCATTATTAACAGGAAGAAAAGATCCAGCGTCTTAGAACCGTTTCCTACCAGCCCTGTGTTGGACATATCACTATCTTAGAAACACACTTCAGCATTGTTAAGTTTTACTTATTGGTTTGCTTTTTTAGGCTTTAAAGCCTTTAAGGGAAGGCCTGTGTGAATCAACCGTAAAAACAATAAAGCAAAAAATCCATCTGAAATTGTAGACTGGTTGTGTGGCTTAAAGATGTTCTGAATAGCAATGGAATATTTCCCAGATGTACCCATGACCTTCTCTACCATCCAAATGCTCTGGAAGATTGAACATAACAGAGAGTGCAGTGCCTATAACTCATGAAGTGTAATGGAAAATGTGATCTTGTGTTTATGGAACTGTACTGCCAGCCTACAAACTTCTCTAACCACGTTCCACACAGGATATACAAACCCAAAGCAAATAGCAGGCTAACTAGATGACCTTAGTCTGAGAGGGTATTAAAACCACACAGAAAATGATGGGCCTTCAGGATCATTTAAACAGATGTAAAGTATGCTACTGATGTGACAAATTCAAATGCAACACCAAACAGAACAAAATACAAGTGCACACTAATATTGGTTTCCCATATACAACAGCCTGCGTGAAGAAAATGACTGGATAATGAGTGTTAAATGTGTTAGCAGTGAAGGATAGCATTCTGTGCTGCTATTCCATATGGAAGAGTGATGGTGACACAGACACTGAAATGCAGTCCAGTTGTAGCCACATGGAAGATGGTGGTTGATCCATTCCGTCAAGAAGACTTGTGTATGTAGTTGGGTGGCATTGGTGGCATACATGCAGCATACCCAGACAAACATACGATACTCTACGGTACGCTACCCGCTGCTCTTGGGAGGAAACAAAGGTTTGGAAGCCGGGGGCTACCCCAAAGCCCAGCTGGTGGGGAAACGGAGGCTCTGACTGAGTGTGAATCTGTACCTTTACTCCGGCCTCAAAGGACGTCTCACCTGGGGGAGGGACCAGTTAACATGTCACCACCAATGGAGAGCAGCAACACGGATGCAGTAACGAACACGACAACATCTGTCAAAGCCCTTATTGGTTTGGCCCCCGGATAGAAGCAGATAGAAGCAGTCAGCCAGCCAGCCAGTCAGCCAGCCTGTAGGTGTGCACCTTACTGAGCCCAGAAACAGCCCACGTCTCGGGAATCAAG
The DNA here is from genome assembly GCA_016801125.1 of Novumbra hubbsi. Classification (NCBI taxonomy): domain Eukaryota; kingdom Metazoa; phylum Chordata; class Actinopteri; order Esociformes; family Umbridae; genus Novumbra; species Novumbra hubbsi. The sequence goes on along the minus strand of JACXGK010005312.1, from coordinate 6,857 downwards.
AATTAGGTCAGACATTCTTATTTCTTGTCATTCAGCCATGCATCTTGAAAACCTTTATCAGGCCCAATCAAAACTTAACAATATATTTTTGTAAAAATAATGGTCCAAACTTTCTATTTTGGTGAATTTATCTGTTCATTACTAACTGATTTCAGATCTTCATTAGAGATTGCGAGAGGATTGTTTCTTTGTATCATGTAACATTGTTTTGTGGTTGAAACTAGTTAGAAACAGGTGGTTCTGATGAATGAAAGAATGAGATGTCCTACACCGAACAGTCCTTCCAATATAAATACAAAAACATATTCAAATAAAAGAGTATGGGATTAAAATCAAGTAATTTGGATACATTTGAGATGGTAGTACTAGTATGATAAATTATTATTTTCAGAATTGAATGTCCCACTGATCACTTCAATACAATGTCAGTAAATTGCCATTGTCATTAGAACAACAGGATTTACATATGACCTATAGGTACAGTACAACAATAACAGCGATTTTACAAGGGAAATATATTGAATTAAGAATGCATATGTTTCTAGAATTGTGGTGTCCAAATGTTTGTTTTAGAGATGCACGTCCTCTGTGATTCCATTTAGATGGAGGTTTTGAATAATCACCCATTCATTTATTCTCAAACTGATCTTGTCTAGGAACCCCCACCCAAGCCAACAGGCAACCCAAGGACCCCCCTCATATATTGGTCCTTACATCTTACTTGTTTGTTTCACATATCTTTCTTAAAGAAATCACATCTTTTCACTCTCTCCCTTAATCCCCAACAACATATTTCTGTGAAGAAACCTCTCTCTCTCTCTTTGTCATTTAAAAAAGAAATCTTAACCACACAAGTTATTTTAGCAAAAACATCCCTCTACTGATATATATTTTGGGGGTTTTCCAAGTAAGAACCTTAACACAATTTAAAATCATTATTATTATTATTTAATTAAATAGTTGAAAGCCCTCGTTAAAGACCCCTACTGTATACAAAGAACACTTTACATCCTGACACCTGCCTCCTAGAAGCATTGATATAATACTCCTATCCACCAACTAGATGATGGATATCAGATTTTTGTTTTGCAACTTTACCAGGTAAGTATATTAATAATACATTCTTATTTGTCAACTTGGAATCCATTCAGGTTACTGCTATGCATGGAACATGTGACAAGGTATTTCCCCAGCTTAGAGCCTTGGTATTTTCCAAGGCTTAGAACCAGCAACCTTTCATTTACTGGTTTAACAGTCTTGAACACATGGCTACACTGCAGCCCAAATGTTAAGTGGTAAATCTTACCATCTTACCATCTTAACAGGTAATATGGCTATCTGTTATAAGTGACACTGTATGAAACTATGGTTGGTGGCACTGTATGTTATGGCGAAGTGTCTTCTCAGCATATTTGCAATATAATTTATGTAACTACACAAACTACATTAATTTCAGTCCCCAACAAGGTTTTTCAATTTAAAGTGCCAGCTATGTCATATCATCCATGATTTAAACAGAGCGGAAGTTATTTTAGCAAGAGAGCATCTGAAGTGGTTTAAATTCTGGCGAAAACTGTGGTAATCTTAATACCACAACAGAGCCTTTTCTGACTACACTTCAATCACGGCATGTAATTCTTACTGCTTAACTTTATACGTCAATTGACGCAAATCTGCGTCAGAATCATTGCGACTACATTTCTATTCAGATCTCCAGATTGCGTAAGGATATAAGCCTACGGTTTTTGTCTCGTTGTAGAGGAGACAAAAAACTATAGATTTGCATAGAAAAAACTATAAATTTTTCCAGGGGTTAATCTGATATGATCAGATTTAATCTCATTTTTGATTTTAGGATTAAATGATCCATCACACTGATATAGGGATCTAAAATTGTCAATTTTGGTTGATATTGTACAATTTTCGGAAGCAATAATGCAGATGACTTGTATATTATGTTACATGTTCAAACAATACATTATTGTTGTGGTTCTGAAACTCTGGTGATGTTCATATGTAACATAATCAGCCTTACCTATCGGAGAATACTTTGAGCTCCTCAATAACAGCAACTACATGTCAACCTAAGTTTTTTGTATTCTCTTCACACATTGTTACTAATAAACTCATTAAGTCTTCTCAAACAATGTTAACTATTCATCCTTCTTCATGTTATGGGGTTTCAGAGTCCAAAATGTAAAGGACATCATTCTAAAACAAAGGATGACCTGAGAGGTCAAAAGGTCAAGGTTCTGCCAGACGGATTTTGGGTTCCTAAATGACCCAAAGACTGTAGAGGGTTAATGTTATTTTGTCCTATCTTACAAAGCCATGAAGATTTTTCACCTTTTGCTACCATTTGCTACCACTTTTGCATTTTTTGAAAAGCAATCTAATCTTCTGAATGTATATAATATTTCTCTCTCTACCTAATATTATTATGCATGGCTGAATCCAATTTATGAGGCATTCAGAAGAGAAATTATTAAATTTTTATTACATAAAGTGTAAATATGTGTTTAATGTCTGCTTGGAGCATCCAATCCGTCTTTCTCTCTGTATCGCTTATTGGATACATATTGGACAGCAAATCAACCCATTGTCACCACTACATGAGTTTCTGTTTGTACGTAGACAGTGCTTGACTTGGGCTGTGGGTTACTAGAGCTGGGTACCACCACCTTAAATGTCCTAGTGTTTGAGCTCTCTTTCCTAGAATATTAAAATGTCAAAATGTATTTGGGAGCTCCTACACCTAAATACAAACAGTTTCGGCACTCAAAAGTATTAATGACACATGCTTCAGCCCAAGTCAAGCACTGGGAAATTAAATGCCCTGGTTGCATGTTATTCCATGAATTATACAGTGGAGCAAACAGAACTGATTTTGCTGCAGGTTCGATAACAGAGTTTGAGCCAATCATAGTGGGAGGAAGAAGGGTTGGAGATTTAAATGAATACACAGACAAAAGCAGAGCAAGAAGAGTTTGAGGAAGGAAGGAAGAAAGGGAAGAAAAAGTGTTTGTGCAAGAGGCTGAGCATTAGGTACCAGTTGCTGCTGACATGACACAAACGTTTGAAAACCAGGGGCCACACCAAATCCCAGCTGGTCAATGAAGGGAGGCTCGTCCTGGTGGTGGATCTGAACCTTGATGCCTGCTTCGTACGAGGTCTCGTCTGTGGATACATACATCACGCCAAAGAATGGAACAACCGAAACCTTTTCTCTTCTGTTTTCCCTGGTCGGACGCACTGTTACTTGGCTTGGGAAAGAGTCGTTTTTTTTCACTAGTTGTCAGTGATAAGGCCATGTTTTGAAATTCAAAGCTAAGAAGGGATCCTTTTTAGCAGGATGGAGACATTCTGTATAAGGGTCTGCACAAGGGTTTAAACTAAAACCTAGGAAAGCACCTCGAACGCCTGCCATTTGACCAGTTGATGTGCAAGGCCAGGTGTTGCCACGACCAAAACAGTCCTTAATGCATTTCTGTAGGGATTAGTAAGAGTGATTCTAACCAGTAACAGAGGTTAGTAGAGCCGGGTACTCACCTGTCTCTCCCCAAACAGGTAAGTATTCATCCTGTTGGATATCTAACATGATCTCCAGCCCATTTCCTGTCCCGCCTTTTAACGTCGTCAACAACGGGTTGCCGTCCAAACCTGAGTTGAAGGTGTAGCATTTCCCGTACCGAGTGTAAATCTGCAAGAATAAGGAAACATAAGGTTGATTTATTCAATATAACCACACCGTTTCTTTCCACAGAAAACATTGCAGATTATTATTTGGGAAAAACACAGAAACAAACAAATAGCTGGATATACAATGTATACCCAACATCATGCGGTTGAATTGACAATTTTTTTGCCAAACTTCTACCTCAAAGGTTTTAAAATGCTAAAGGGGATCACATGATCCTCCCAAGAAGTATTAACTGGCTGATTAGCAGCACAGGTAAAGATGGCCAGCTAGTGGTCGACTCATATTAATAGCTTATGTATTATTATGAGTAGAATACAACTATTCCTAAACGGGAAAACTAGTTCATGGGGGAATAGTTCAGTTCATTAGAATCAATCAAGATTCTGCTGTTTCGGAATGAAACACTCATTTTAACACATGTCCCCTGACCAGATTTATTACGTTCAACTATGTCAGTTTATATTAATATTCTCATTAATTAAAATTGTATATAATGCTTTAAATTGATTTAAATAGTGTATTTTGTGACAAGATATGGCCAGTTCAACAACTGATATTCTGATTTCCATCACAATCATTTACATTACATCTCCATGGACTGCTTTAAAAAAAAAAAGATTATGTTATATTCCTAATACATGTCAGTGCAACCCTAGTTATTTATTGCACCTGCACAGAACCTATTAACATTCATGATTTACTGTAACAAAGAGATACATCTTCTTAGGGTTTGTATCACATGAAGAGGAGGTAGTTGGAGAATATAAATTAAATTATAGGGTATATCTCACGAAAATAGGGGAACGTTTGTCTTCTAAAGACAACTGGTTGAGCCAAAGCTCATTTAAGTGTGTCGAAGGGGGTGCATTCTTATGCAATGCATTATTTTGTTTTATGTTTTTTATTTATTTTGTACAATCTGCAGATTTCATTTTTCACAGCTGTGAAAGAGAAATGATTATCCAGCATAGAACCAATCATGTTCTGTTAGCTTCTGTTAATATTATTCTGTATTTTTCATGAGTTGGGCAACTTTACTCTCATGTCTTCCACAGTAGCTCATCACTGGCATTTGTAACTACAAGACAGGGAATGTGGTACACAAAGAGAGTATATGAACAGATACCGTGGGGTAAAAAAGAAAAGAATCGTACAATGTGATTTTCTGGATTTTTTTTCTCATTTTGTCTGTCATAGTTGAAGTGTACATATGATGAAAATTACAAGCCTCTCATCTTTTTCAGTGGGAGAACTTGCACAATTGGTGACTGACTAAATACTTTTTTGCCCCACTGTAAGTATTCAAGGGATCAAATGGACACAATGTACCTCAAAGAACATGGGATTAGACCTGCATGCCTCTCATGTTTTAACTAACATGTAATAGTTTCTGCATCTACCCATATTTTGACTCAACATACTTGAAATCCTTAAGATGGATAAGATCACATTCCTTTTATTTTTGCCAGTGTAAATTAGTTTTCGAGCTGGGTCATTTCAATGTTTTGTCCTCCAACAATAAAAAAGGAGAGGGAGAATACATCTTTCTCTGTGCGTGCATTATTAGGTACAACATTTGCATGCCACATATTTTAACTAAATTGTAGAAAGTTTTTATGTACATTGTGTCTTGTCAGAGTAACAACATATCCAAAATGTATATCCAATTAATTGATAGGCCAAATGGAAGCCCTATAAAAAATAATACATCACAAAAAAAGAATATATTCAAAGGTCTCTGCTCAGACTTTTAAAAATTCTGTACAATAATCTAAAATTCCTCACAAACAAATGAACAATTTGATGGACAAAGTTAAAACAGAATGACACTTTTGACCAGTAAACATTAATGTACTTAAGTACACATACATCAGTTAACAATGTATTGTTTTAAAAATGATTTAAAAAGGAATAATTCATGATTCATGATATATTTACTGTTCCACTGTAAAACGACCATGACATATCTATATTCAATTGCCACTAATTTAATCTTTCATGATCCGAACAAGACCTTTGGTGTCAGGATTCCACCCTGACCTGCACGCTACTGGTCCAACTGCACCCTCTGGTGGACTATGAGTGCGCCTGTCAGTCAAACCACTTCCAGTCATTAAGCACCTGGCCTCTCCACACACCTGTCCCTCATGAACTCATTATCCACCCTACTTAGCTTCCTGCCTTTCGACTCCCTCTTGTCGATTCAAACCAAGTACAACGCCAGTGTTACTCCAGGCTACGTATTTAGTTAATAGACCTCTCCTCTATTTGTAAAGTTTGGCTTTCAAGCCTTCTTTGTTTTCCTAGACACTTTTATAAGTAATAGGATTTATCTACATGACCGTTCCGCCTTACTCGTATAATGAGTAAAGCATTATAAACGGCCATTTCACTCCACCACCTCACGGATTCCTCAGAAGTCCTTGGTCGTGCTATTGGGTCCCTAATCTCACTCAGTTCCCCTGCAGGACCTTACAGATTGAATCGACCAGCATGGACCCAGCCGACCTCGCTCCAGTGCACCACGCACTGAACCTACAGGGGGCTGCCATACACCGGCATGAGGAGCTCCTCAAAACACAATCGGACTCCCTGGCCGAATTGGTGGTCACGCTACGGAGCGACAGCACCCTCCCACCTGCAGGATCGGATCCCTCGGGGCCCACACGCATTGACAGTACTACCCATACGCTCCGAGCATCTGCGACTCCACCACCTCGGGAGCCCCACGTTGCTCCCCCCGAGCGCTTCTCAGGAGAATCAGGCCGGGTCCAACCTTTTTTGCTCCAGTGTGGTCTGCTATTTGAACAGCAGCCCCTGTCGTATCCCTCGGACCTGGTAGGGGCACTGTCGGGAAGAGCCTTGTCGTGGGCGTCGGCCGTATGGATGACCGATAGCCTACTATGCTCGTCATACGCCGTCTTTACGGGAGAGCTGATTAAGGTTTTCGATCACCATGAGGGAGAAAGGGATGCGGGCCGCAGACTACTCTGCCTACGTCAGGCACATCGCACTGTTGCGGATTATGCCATCGATTTCCGCATCCTAGCTGCAGAGAGCGCATGGAACGATGCCGCGCTACAGGGTGCATTCCTAAACGGACTATCGGAGAAGCTCAAGGACGAGCTAGCCTCCAGGGAGGAGCCTACCAACCTGG
>JACXGK010005311.1:0-33639 GCA_016801125.1 Novumbra hubbsi | reverse complement strand
ACCAGGCCCGACAGGAGGTATTTGGTCTGTAGAATAAACCAGGCCCGACAGGAGGTATTTGGTCTGTAGACTAAACCAGGCCCAACAGGAGGTATGTGTTCTGTAGACTAAACCAGGCCAAACAAGAGGTATCTGTTCTGTAGATTATGGAGGTCTCTGAACTGTAGACTATGGAGGTCTCTGATCTGTAGACTATGGAGGACTTTGATCTGCCTTGTGGGTAAGGTAAAGGACTCATGATGATAATGAAGGGTTAGGGGGGAGAGAATGTGCGGGACAAGCTCAGCCACCATCCTTATCTCACTACCAGCCACAGCATCAAATATTTATCACTGTTGATTAAACAAGCAGACACACAGACAGACAGTTACAGACACACAGACAGAGAGTTACAGAAGCACAGACAGACAGAGAACTAGCCAGAGAAGCCTGGAATTGCATTGCTAGTTATATATACAAAAAAATTAAGGGAGCACGTAATCATCCCAGGATAACAGCCAGTCAGATAATAATCTTCTAGTGGGACCTGTGCTCACAGCCCAGCTGGCCCTGGGTTCCTCCTGGTGCAGGACAATGCCCGGCCTCAATTGGCCAAAATGTGTAGGCAGTTCCTGGACGACGATGGCCTTGATGTCATTGACTGATCCTCACGTTCCCCAGCCCCCTGAAACCAAGTACCTCTGGGCTGTTATGTATCAGGGCATCCGACACCGCCAAGTAGTGGCACAGACTGTTCAAGAGCTCACTGATGCCCTGATCCAGGGTCCAGGTGGAGACTAGTGCCAGGGAGGTTAGTCGGAGGTGACAGGAAGGACTTGGTCAGGTAGGTTAGTCGGAGGTGACAGGAAGGACTTGCTCAGGGAGGTTAGAGGGAAGTGACAGGAAGGACTTGCTCAGGGAGGTTAGTGGGAGGTGACAGGAAGGACTTGGTTAGGGAGGTTAGTCGGATTTGACAGGAAGGACTTGGTCAGGGAGGTTAGTGGGAGGAAACAGGAAGGACTTAGTCAGGAAGGTTAGTGGGAGGTGACAGGAAGGACTTAGTCAGGGAGGTTAGTGGGAGGTGACCAGAAGGACTTGCTCAGGGAGGTTAGTGGGAGGTGACATGAAGGACTTGGTCAGGGAGGTTAGTGGGGGGTGACAGGAAGGACTTGGTCAGGGAGGTTAGTGGGAGGAAACAGGAAGGACTTAGTCAGGGAGGTTAGTGGGAGGTGACAGGAAGGACTTGCTCAGGGAGGTTAGTGGGAGGTGACAGGAAGGACTTGGTCAAGGAGGTTAGTGGGAGGTGACAGGAAGGACTTGGTCAGGGAGGTTAGTGGGAGGAAACAGGAAGGACTTTTCAGGAAAATGTATTAAACCTATTTGTTGATGATGCAGCTGGGAAAGCTGGAACAAGTGTTGACATTGCAGCCCTTAACACACACATACAACACATGCATAGATGCTCAAACACAAGATACACACACATTTGCTAAAGCTGTTGGCAGTGGTACAGAACACATGTAAAGTTCTATATATTTCACCATCATGGACAATGGTACAGAACACGTAAAGTGATATATATTTCACCATCATGGACAGTGGTACAGAACACATGTGAAGTGATATATATTTCACCATCATGGACAGTGGTACAGAACACATGTGAAGTGATATATATTTCACCATCATGGACAGTAGTACAGAACACATGTGAAGTGATATATATTTCACCATCATGGACAGTGAAACAAAACACATGTGAAGTGATATATATTTCACCATCATGGACAGTGGTACAGAACACATGTGAAGTGATATATATTTCACCATCATGGACAGTGGTACAGAACACGTGTGAAGTGGTGTATATTTCAGCATCATGGACAGTGGTACAGAACACGTGTGAAGTGGTGTATATTTCAGCATCATGGACAGTGGTACAGAACACGTGTGAAGTGGTGTATATTTCAGCACCATGGACAGTGGTTCAGAACAAAACACATATAAAGTGATATATATATATATTTCACCATCATGGACAGTGGTTCAGAACAAAACACATATACCTGATGTATATATATTTCACCATCATGGACAGTGGTACAGAACACATATAAATTGGCATATATATTTTTGGTACAGAACACATGTAAAATGGTCTATATTTCGGCACTATTGACAGTGATACAAACACACTTGTTAAGTGATAAACATTTCAGCATTATGGACACTGGTATAGGCCATGTAAAGAGGTATATATTTCATCCCCATTAGCAGTGGTACTTGAAAGTGGTATATATTTCGGCATGTTATATTTACTACAGCAACTACATTGAGATCGTAAAGTACGGCGGAGCATTTAAATTACTATGAACAGTGGATTTATGGCCATCCTCTAAAAGTCCAGTACTTTTCAGCATATGGAGTTTTGTGCTGAAGGCGTGAGAGACCGATTAGTGATCAAACGAAAGAAAGCATCTGAATGTTCGGCCTAGCGGTTGTTCGGCGATGTAACTCCGAGTTGAACGAATCTGTAGGTCTTTCCTAAAAGCACAAGTAGCGTGACGGTTGGACCTCGAATGCAATGACGTCTATCCAGGTTATTGGAACTTGTTTGCGCGTTGTCATTCATTTAGAATATCATACGTCGAATATTCCTGCTAACAAGCCAATTAGCCCTACATGCTGTGCGCGAGCCCATTATCTGTAGAGCAGGAACACGTCACCAGCACTAGGCTGCACGTGGGGGTAATGATGAGGAGCAAATGTATTCAAAGCCGGGGTCAATAAGAGCAGCGCCTCGAGCTATCACCGCGCTAAAGAGAAAGGCTGGGGTAGAGCCATGACATTTCTACTGGGCCGCTGCGAGACACACATAGAACTTACCAAGATAATGCCTTAAAATGACCCAAGAATATAATTTAGTTTTTTTGGGGGGGGAAAAAACGAGTCTGGTTGACCGGGAAATTAAAAACATTTTTTTAAGTTATAGGATACCATGAATAATAATTATGAATAATAATGTCACAAAGCAATAGAAACAACATCTGTTCCGTTACTCACCCATGCCTATATGTTAATGCAATGCTACTGGAATCTGTATATTATGAGGAATAAGAAAAAGATGGAAGTAAGGCAACAGTTGTACGGTGTATGTCAGTGAGAATGACATTTCGTGGTCAAATGTAATGGAAACCCGGTGATTCTCTTTGGTGGGGGGGTGCGCGCGCGTGGGCATGTGCGTTTTCATTCGTTTTCTCGAGAAAATAAGTGTGTGGCCCCAGCCAATATGTCATTGAGCTTCACATGTCTGTCTGGTCTGCGGTCGAAATGATGACACCTCATCTGGTGTCTTCCATGGAGGCCCTTTCATTCATCCCATACTCCCGCCTCGGCTTGCAGTAAATGGCGACGAGGTCAGACCCGACAGATCAAATATTTTTCTACCTAAATGACGGATTTATTAGACAAATAAGTTGTTCGTCTGACTGTGAACCCGCTGTGATTGAAATGCGCCGCTGTGTCAACAACGACGCCACTTATAGCAGCCTCACGGTGAAGGCCTGCCGAGGTGGATTACCGAGCAAATACAAGCGGGAAATGAATACAGAACTGGGGGATATACGCCTCAACCCCCGCTTGACTTTCCTGTCCGGAGGCCATCCCACGGTCAATGGTATAATCAACATAGAGGCTGTTTCTGCTGCTATATGAACTAATAGATTAATCCGAATCAAATAAAAATAATCTTCATGTTTTTTGGGACAAACTGGAAGATACATTAAATGTATTTAGACCCGGGTCGATTACAGCCAAGCTTTTAAAGCATTTCCTGGTTCTAAATAGGCTATATAAAAGCGTTTTATTCAAAGGTAAATATGATTATAATCATCGCATCATACTAGACTCAAACACCTGACGTGGACCCTTTTGGCAGCAGCTAATGGGGATCCTATAACGATCCTCGATCCTAAATAGGATAGTAAATCCTACAGTTCCAAATGTTCTGAATCGGCCTGGATGCTGTTTGTATTTATTTTCATTTTAGTAACGGGAACAATAATTACCATGATCTAATCCGTCTTAACTTGGGATCGTAACGGCAGCTATTAGGCTACGTTCTGCGCTCCCCTCCGCTCTCAGCTTTTGTACTTAAAAGTCATGTGCTCGTAAATCTAAAGCGCCCGTACAGCGATTGCATATAAAGCGCGTGCATGGTGTGAGAGGAAACATCATTTGGTGTGTCGCGTGGTGTCAGAGGCCTTCCTCATCTGGTCTGTCAGGAATCCAATTTCACTTTATTTACATCCACGGGCTAGATTAATTACTCTCGCGATAGTATAGCCTAAAGGAATTAACTTATGAGATCCATGGTAACTCGAGAAGCATTATAGAGCTTGCTATGCAACTGACTCGGAGATTCAGCGAGAGGGAGGGAGAGTGAAAGACAGGCACCATTAAAACACATTTATGCTTTAATACTGGCGTCTAACTTTTAAAATATGCGTAAAGTACTCAAATAATTACTTAATAACTACAGCCCTACTGGAAAAAAAATAAATAATGTATATTTTAAATATAAAAATTTTGATTGAATGCGATCACTATAATTTTGGAAGTGTCCAGAGTTAGATATTGCCTGTAGGCTATTACTTTATTTCCCAAGTAAATGTAGGGTATTCTTTTTCGTTTTGCTTCGTTTCATTTCTCTTATTTTTGTGTTTTGTTTTGTCTACAAGAGGTCAACCCAGCTATTAAGAAGCAAATGTGGTTATTTCTCAAAGGCCATTCGCTAAGGAGCCTAGAGGACATGTTCGTTCGAATGCTGCATAATCACCTCTGCCACGGGTTGAGTAGTCTTTAACCGCGAAAAATAACAGAAAGGATGATGTTTGCGGACATGCAATATTTGTTTTTTCGATCATAGAGCTTATCCAAACTGAAACAAATGTCGGATTGGAACAACTGAGAAAATTAAACACAGACCACTTTTAAATCGTTCCACTTTTACTAATGATGTTATTCTCGTTTGAACATGGATGGTGGTATATTGTTTAATCAGCTGTTGTTGTTGTTGTTGCTGCTGCTGCTGATGAAACATGTCTTGATTAATAGATATCCACGTGTCCAATCGGCTGACATATGGAACACGCGGCAGCTGGGGTCGGTAGCAGCCAGCAGCCCGGTTACCTCCGGCATGCCCTCGAGCCATTAACATATTAGGAGCTTTAGTACCGTCAGACAACGGGACTTCATCTCGAGCCCGGGCCTGCCTGACCGGTCTGAGCAGTGCAGAGCAGCAAGGAAGAAAGACAGCCCCCCAGAGGTGTTTGATATGGTCTTTCAATAATGCATTACTCTTCAATCTGTGAGGGAGCTGTTCGCTGTGCTGAAATATTGCATTTGCGTGCAGGCTAGCTCGCGTGGCGCGTGTAGTAGTCGTCGCTTGAAGTGTTTTGTGGAACAGTATACCACGGACTCTGGAGATAGAGATCTATGGAAATGTTTGGAAGAAAACAATAAAAGAAAATAGTCTCCTGCTACTTTCGAATGAAAACATATTCTATTAAATAGATAATAGGGTAAACAAGAAAATAGAAACGTCTGCCTTTGCAAATAAAGTAAGACTAATTTCTTTATAACAGAAACGAAAGTGCGAATTTACAACTTGCTAAACTCCGTAAAGAAAATTACTAGACATCTACAAGCCTATTCCACTATTTGTCAGATACTTTTGAAACATGACATATATTAATACAACATAAATTACAAAAACAAGAACAAAGATGCAGTTGTCTGCTAGTTGACTATGGAAGCGTACTTGAAAATGGCAATACATTCCAGTGCAACATATAACACTTCACATATATCAATCAGTATAAACATTTTGGTTATTTGTTGTTAAACTAGGCTACATTTAATTTTTGGACATTCAAAATAATACAATATTTAAAGCAAGGAAAAACTACAACCCTAAATTCGTTTCAGCATTACACTGTAATAAAGAGACAGATGCGTTACTCACGTTTTAAATGTACTTCTCTCTCGTAGCCAAAAGCCAAAAAAAGTAATAAATGCACCGCTTTCTCTGGTCTTGCCTTCTACTGCGAGACTTCTGCTTTCATCTGACGGCTCGCTGAAACCCCACTAGCTGTCTGAAAATATTGCATTTTATATCAGCAAAGCACGATTAATATTGCATCACCTGCATTTAAAATTTCGTTTTTCTAAACCAGAAGCCTTCCAAATATTTATCCGAATATCATGGAGTAGAAACATTTGAAGAGAAAGGAGAGGGTCAGGACTTTGGTCAAAGTGAATAAACACAGCATCAAAGTTTAAGTGTTTTTTTCCCTTTTTGATGTCAGTCATATGGAGACGCCATAACAGGCAACTAACGTTCTGCTTGAATTATTTTGACACTGCTTGGAGAAGCGCTCAGGTATCCGACTTAATTTAATGTTTATTGTCACTTCAGTGGAAAATAAGGGATCTCGTTGATCTGAGTGGAGAAGGTCTTTGATACATATGCTGTTTATGAGCGTAGTTTTACGTTTACAAAGGTTTATAAGGCCGATATCATGTAGGATAGGCTACTTGATCAATGTTTGAGTCCAGTAAAATCTGTAGAAATATCCGACGTACAGTCACACAGAAATATTAGAGATATTGTTAGGATGAATGAATAATCATAATTAGAAAAATATTTGTGACATTGGTGAATCAAAAATATTTGATTTATGTATGTTTCAATACATGAAATGTGAATACAATACGCGCATACCAAACATTTTCAACCTCGGACGATAATTAGGCTACTTGCGTTTTTAATTAACGTCTCGTTGTACCCCGCTTTATATTTTTTTCTGAATCTCAGTTCATAAATTATTAAAACAACCCAATTGTGTTTATTTCAATTAACTCGGGTTGTGTAATAAAAAAAGTTGTTTTTATCACGTATTAAGCGACAGTATTTTTAAAGTCTTCTGATGTTTAGATTGTTAGTATGACTCGTTGAAGTTCACTCGCTTTACCGTGAGGTCATCTTATCATTGTTTTGGCACTGTTCTGAATTATATGCAATGTTGTATTTTAGTACTTGGTTAAAAATCTTCCCGAAAAGGTTTAAGGTTTCCCAAAACAATTTCTACGTGAAATCTATTGGATTCCCTGAAGCTTCACGTAACACAGAAATCGATACCATCATAGCCTTCATTCTTTACTGTACACTCCAATGAAGTCGAACAGAGATTCGGCTCTCGTGAGTGGTACAGGCCTTCTGCTCCGCTGGGTTCCCTGCCTCCCTAAGACAACAAGAATGGTGTTATATCAAATATTAATACACACAGACCTCCATGTTGGAAAATAGAGCAATGTGACAACATTACACAACACATTACAAGTTCTGTAAACTACAAAAGAAAATACTACGCTCTACAACAATGCATAGAATATACATCGAACCAAAATTAAGGCTCTACAGAACATCCATGTATTACTAGTTATTTAACAAATGCTCTCAGCCAAAGGGACTTACATTCGTGAGTCAACACATTTTGTTACAGGCCTCTGAGAATCGAACCTACTACCATGGCGTTGCAAGCGCAATGCTGTCCCATCTCCCCTGCACCTGACCACGTTAACCACGTTACTAATGCGTCCCACTTTACTGCACTAGACTTTACACTACAGTACATGAGAAAGCTGTGGGAAATAATAAACCATCACCTGCTGCTGTTATAGTGGTGTTAGCAGCCCTCGTGATGATAATGATAACTATTATTAATGACCATGATTGCGAAAATGGGGTGAGGAGAGGGACCAGGAAACATCCATTATTTTAGTGCTCATTCTTCAGTTGTGAAATTCGGCCGAACTTTGACTAGGGGAAAAGCTGACATGCAGAATTGATCAGATCTGACGCAAAATAGACGGCATATTTTTCATATTTGTTCCGTCATCTGTCAAAATAAACGACGCGAGAGCGCACGCATGTATGGAGTGGAACTGTATATAATTTATTCAAGTCTAATTGTATTAGTGAAGTTCTAACTTCAAGTTGAAACCGACGAGCTGTTTGGACTAGCATGCCAAACCTATACCCATAAAGTGTATAGTTTTATATACTTTACTCACGTCTATTTAGACAGGTGACACAGCAAGTATCTACATTTACTAGACAATTATATTTAAATGCAGTGTAAATAGTTTAATTCTTCTTAGTCCTATTAGAAGATAACGACAGCTAAACATTGTCAATGAATTAACATGAACACATATTCATACTGTGTGTCTGAGTGAAGTAAGTGTGACTGTAACATAATTTATCAGGAATAATAATATGACAATTATAATAATTGCTATATTAGTATACTTAATAATAAACCCCAAAATAATATCCAACAATAATTACAGTTATCCTTAAGTAACAATACCAACGTTTAGGGCTAAGCATCTTAATAAATACACAACTAACAACAGGAGTGATGTATCTTTCTTTCGTTCATTTATTTAGAAGTTTTGCTGGGACACACCTTCTTCTTGGATTTGTCTTACAAGATGACAAAACCACTGAAAAGAAGAAGACAACTGAGGTGATGAGAAGGAAGAGTTACGTCAAACGTCAGTGACGCGGGGCGCAGAGTGGGACGTATCTGGATGCACGTGAGGCTGTAGCTGTTTGTAAACATACTTGTGCACAAAGTCAAATCTTACTTACACAAACTTAGTTTTTTAACAATAAACACGACAAACACCGTTGTGTCTTAATGTAAGTGAAAAACAGGCAATTAACAGTGACTTCTTACACCCCCATCCACACAGTTCTAGCAGTAGATCATCTATGTAGTGTTTTTATCCAATGCATAGAATGTTTGCACGGCAAACCCAGGCACACAAAATGGGTTATTTTTTAATTGTGATCATAATTTCTGTCCCCCAGAATGTAATAGCCAAGGAATACGTCAGAACCATGCGAGTTAAAGTTTTTGATTTGGACGTCTTTCGTTGTGATAGGAAGCCAATAACAAAATACTGTGGTTGTTTTTACTCGGGACCGGGTTTTAGTGGGAAAGTGATGTTTGTAATATATATATATATATATATTTATATACACAAAATCATTTGGGCATAATAACCAATTTAAACAACCTAAATAACTGCCTAAATTGTAGTGCAAATGTAAATAAATATGTGATAAATCCTTAACGTTTGTATAAAGGCGAGGTGACTGACTTGAATTATTCTATCATGCAGGCCTCTGCAATATTGTTTTTTTATTATGAAATTGGAAACATTATTTTAATCAGAGTTAAAAGAGCCCCCAAATGTTATTACAAATAAATATATAAATAAATAGGCCTACATTCATAAATAAATGCTTAAAATCTTATAAATAAATTAACTGAATCAAAACGTCTAGTGAAAAACTGTGAGGTAATTCGTAAATGGCTATATAGGCTATTTCAAATAAATATAAGAAGAAAATAACTCGTAAAGCAAATTACCTCTTTTTCGCAACGTTTTTAAAAAGGCAATGTTGATATCAGTAGGCTATAGGTACTATCTCCTCTCAGAACCACTGAACGAGATTCGTCTGAATTGTCATTATTTGCATACTTCACATTCACCAATAACGTGAAAATAAAATGGAAGAGAGATATGAAGTTTCATAAAATTCGCGTATCTAACCGTCATAAATTTGCAACCACGTTTTAAAATCGTTGGTGACAAAAGAAGACCACGAAAATGTCTTTTTATGTGTTCCTTGGTCCCCAAAATAAGTAATTCAACATTTGTCTTGTTTTTAGCTTATCAAAAGTCAGTGGGCTGCGGAGAATTTCAACCGTTTTTGTTTCTGTCTTTGGTTGCAAAACCAAACCCGCACCACGTTCTTTTTTAGGTCTAACTTTTCGGCGATCGCGGCAATCTTCTCCGACGATGGGCGAGGTTGTACGGCGAAGTAAGCCTCCAAAGACCTCTTCTCGGGCGCCGCTATTGATGTTCTCTTCCGTTTCTTTTCCCCTCCACTATAAATGTCTGGTTTGTTAAGTTTTTCTCTCTGCGCGCCCTCGGCCTCCTCGAGCCACGCCTGAAGGATGGGCTTGAGCGCAATCATGTTGTTATGGGACAGAGTCAACGATTCAAACCGACAAATGGTGCTTTGACTTAGGGAGCCAACGCCGGGTATCTTAAGATTAGCCAGTGCACCGCCTACGTCCGCCTGGGTCACCCCTAGCTTGATCCGCCTCTGTTTGAAGCGCTCGGCGAACGCTTCAAGTTCCCTGGGGTCCGTGTCCGAGTCATTGATAGAGGGAAGCCCGTTGTTATTGAGTCCTGGTCCGCCCTGGCCGCCTCCATGGTGGCCAGGTAAAAGACCGTGGTGGGTGAGCGGGGAATTCATGTTCATGGCAGCCTGGTGCGAGAGGTGGCTCAAGCCGTGCATGTGTGAGTGCGGATGGGGGTGGGAAGAGGTCGAAATGAGTCCACCGCCGCCGCCACCTCCTCCACCGCCCCCAGACCCGTCGTGGCTGGACAAGAGAGTTAAAGACGGAGAGTTGAGGTGGTCCATGATGTCCGGGGGCTCCATGTTTGGGTGATGATGGTGGTGGTGGTGGTGGTGATGGTGGGCCAGTGGCACCGTGGAGTTGGAGGTACATGGCACGCTGTTCATGGTGTGGTAGGTGGCGTCCGGCTTGAACGGGTGCGTCTTGCCCTGGGATACTGCAATGTCCACGGCCGCCAGAGCTTCGGCGCGGGCCAGGAGCGTCTCATCGAGGCTTGCGAATATGTTGCTCTGCAGCTGCGAGGAGAGACAGGAGGAGGGAGGGGGGAGTAGGGAGAGAGATGAAGATTGAAACAAGGGATGGAATAGAAAAGAAATAAAGCAATAAGGAACAAAAACGAGAAATAAAAGGCACAGATGAATAAGTGGAGACTTCTGACAACAGGTAAAACACAAATATTCCTTTTAAAGGACAGTTAGTCAGAAAACGTATACAAAAAATGATGAAGTCGCTAGCTTTGTGTGCAGCGTGGCTTTCAAAAAGATCATAGGCGTTCGGGGTGATTGCGGTGGAAATGTATGAGAAAAAAAACATAAAAGCTGAGCGCACGGCTGACTGTGGTAGAATGTGCCTCGGAGCTCAGCTTTATTACCGCGCTCGCGCTGTTACAATGAAACTTCCAACATGCAGCCAATACGTATATAGAGCACAGACCGAAAAGTGAGGCACGAAGACAAGTTTGGGTTTCATTTACCTGTGGAGCTTGCAGACATGCTCTCCTTATTGCTTCCGAGCTGGAATGCAGAGTGGTGTACTTGTGTTCAGGTAAACTCGGATGCATGGCGAAGTGCGGTTGTTTGCTATTCATTGACATCATCTTTGCAGAGCTCTTTTTAAATTGCTTTAAGCGCAACAAGAAGAATAAGGTCTAAAATAGAGCCAATGTAAAGAACGCAGTATTCATAGACAGGGTTCCTTCCTGTGGCTCTGTATAATGATGCAATAGTTGACGGTGTTGAGTACAGCCGGATCAGCCTTGAGCACGAAGATCACACAATCAGAGATGCCTGCAGTCTCCCGGACGCACTCATCTGTCTGCTGTTCCCACTGGCTGCTGAGGGGATGAGAGAAGGGCTCTTACACCTGAGCGCCTCAGATCTCGTCAAGCGAAGCTTCTCTCGCGAGACATGGTGTACGAACAGCGCGCTGCAGCCTGCTTGCCTGTCTGTCAGACAATAAGCGAACAGCTTCAAGCAGCAGCGATTTAACCGGAGTGGAGTGGAGCTCGGCCGGGCGCGGTGCGTGCGTGCCTTTTTGATGTTTCGCTCAGCCAAAGCGCCACTCCTGCCACGAGCCGGACAAACACAGCATTCCGTAGTTCGCGCATGGACATTTGTTCTCTTTGGAATGCTTCATATTTTCGGTTGGCACTCGTTCATAACAAATGCAGTTTAAAACATTTCACGCATAATTTTTGCAGAGTGATTACATTTGTAAGGCCAATAAAATATATTAAAAACGGTTCTACATTAATCATTTCAGAATACATTTAGAAAAGCTTGTTAAAGTCACAATGATGTGCCCCGCTAGACTTTACACTTTATTTTGAGTAAAACTGTAAATATGAATATCAAATGTCCTCTTTGGTTATAGGACGTAATTGCCTATATTAATTATGCACATAATTTATAAAGCGTAGAAGCATTTCTCCAAATGGCCAAATCAAGATCATATTGGAGAGTCCAAGACATTCAGTTACTTCGCGTAAATACTGAATCGATGTCCGACAGGAGCAGATATACAGTAGGTGTATAATTAGAGAAAGGTCATTATCAGATAACCAACACAGCATGGGAGCAGGCTAAGTTTTAGGGACTTGCTCCTTCGGGATTAAAACACTCATAAACAGAGAAGCGTGTCTTCAGCGGGCACGCAGCGACAGAACCTAAATATTTCAGAAGTAGAAAACGTGCGAGAAACAACGAAGACGATGACAAAGTTCCTATATGTACTTTTTTTTGTAAATAGCTTTTTATTCACAAGAAAATATTTTCACGCGCATCTATTTCAGATATAAATGAAAATACATATCGATGCAGCAGAGCATTTGGGCCTAAATACACATCATAACCGCTAGAGAACGTGGTGTAATAGGACACCTCAAGCAATTACTTCAATACAGTACACGATTCTGCACTACTGCTCAACAGAGCTCTGGCAAAAAACTGTCCTACATGTAGGAATAGGGTGCTCTTCCAGTCGCTGAAAGAGGCATTTAGCTCAAGTACTTCGCCCCACCCCGGCCCCGTCATTACCCGCCAGATGAGCGCTAAACAAATTGATTTAATATCCGCACCGCAACCTCGTACACAAATTAATTAATCCCAATGAATTAACACTTCATTTATTCAAACGACTCGCGCAACGGTTGAGCCCAATTAAATTTTCATACCGCGATTAGAGGTATGTGAACATGAAAACCGTTACATTTGCATAATAGATAAGGGGCCTGGTGCCACACTGATGGCAATGGAAGGAAGAGCAGTGTGCCACATGGGTTAGGGTTAGTATTGCAATTTATTTAACTCTTACAAGGTAAATGGACTGAGAACATATTGCCATTTAGTGAGAAAAAAAGTTATGCGGAGGGATGAAATTGCAAGTTAGAAACTGGTTTGGTGCCCAGGATGGTTACTTTAATAAAGCTCTTGGAAGTGGGCAATATGCAAATATATGCCAAAGCCCAAATCCTGGCACTTCTCTCCTGCCTACAGACATGCAAAACATGTTTATATCATCCTAATAGCTGCCTCTTACAAGGTCCTCAAAGATCTCTCACAAATAATAATGAGTGATCGCTTCATCACTCCTATAGGAATACATTATTTCATCAGTCCCGGTGATACTGTTTTAGAGTTGCATAGGTCTACAAGGCAAACATTTGTCTCCCCTAAAAATTTTTGAATTTTCAGAATAATTGGATTTCATTACAACACAAGTATCCACATAAGAATGTTTTTATTAGCAATGTTTGATAGACAACTCTCAACACAAGGCCAGTAACAGTGCAGTGAGTCAAGTCTCATACAGCTCAGTCGCCTCTCGATACAGGACACAACTCCTGACCCAGGCTCGTAGAACTCGGGTCAAAACAAGCGAAAGCAATGTCAGACAGCACAACATGTGACAAACCCATTAAAGATTTGTAGGTCATGTTGGTCTAAAACCAGCCAGTGTTAGAAACGGCCTACATGGAGTGAGTCCATCACCAACACGGAGGAAATAACAGGTTGTCAAAAGGACTTTTACAAACACTGACACACTCAAAGGGCATCTGAAGTCCACTGGATGAGCCGCCGTGTTTGGAATCACCATGTCATGTAGTTACATGAACTTTGAATGTTTGGAGGGGCTGCTTTTGTTAAACGGGCTGTGAGACTTCCGTTTCGCTGCCTGACAGGAAGAGGCCACACCCCTCCCTCCCCTTCCTCCGGGTCTCCCCCCATCATCATCCTCGTCAGTCCGACCGCCCAACGATCTTTCTTGTCTGGACTTGACCTCTGGTAATGGGTCAACCTGAAGGTCAAGGAAGAGTTCATTGGTCTGAGAGGAGGCGTCTGGCTGGGAGGCCAAGAGGAGTCCCCGAGTGACACTAGAGGAGGCGTCTGGGTCCGTGAGGAGGAGCCCCTGCGTGACACTAGAGTCTTTTTCAGGTGCTGGCCCAGAGATGGCCGATGCTGCCTGACTTTGAGAGACCGGGAGAGCAGAGGATCTGGACCTGCCTGCCAAGTCTATACCCTGATTCAGCCCCCCACCCCCCTCAGAGTCTGCATCCAGGAGAACAGGGCATCCCTCCTCCTCAGGCCCCAGGCTCACATCCAGTCTGGGTTGAAGAGTCAAATCTGAAGAGTCCTCCGACCTCAGGGAGGTGAGGGACAGCTGAGATCCCGAAGAAACTTTTGATGAGGAGAAGTGGGACTCTGCCGAGCTGCAGCGGCTGAGAATGTCCGGACCTTCCAGCATCATAGAGTCCAGTTCTGAGATCTTATCGCGGTATGCTGCATCCATGGAGGCTTCGCTGGACATCGGGTCCGTCTCCTCAGCCAGGTCGTCAGCCGTGCTGGACGGAGGTCCAGAGGTTGGGGCGGGTTCACCGGGGCCGAGCGGCGAGCCGAGCTGCGGCGCCCCGCTCAGACCGGGGGGCGTTACAGAGGTCAAATCTGATGGCTTCTGTGTCTGCCAGGCCCCTCCCCAGAAGCCGGTCTCCGCGGAGGAGGACCCGGCCTCGCTCACGCCGCAGGGGAACCCACGGCTGGGGCGTTTGGGACCTACGGCAGAGACACTGGCGCTGGGTGATCCGCACTCCTCAAAACTGAGCCTCCTCAAATAGGCCAGGGCCTTCCTCCCCAGCTTCCGGTCCTCTGACCCGGCGGGGCTCATCAGACTGAGGGAGCGGAAAGCAGAGGAGGGGGTGGAGGGAAAGGAGAGCTCAGAGGGGATACCAACACCGTCCATTTCCATCAAGTCGGTCGCCATCACACCTACACCAACGCGGTGGTCCCGGAAGGAGGCGTCGAGCCCCGTGGCCAGGAGGTGACTGTGATGAGCGGACAATGTCTTGGACTCTCCTTCTAGGTTGCTGGTACAGATGGGAGCGTTTTCCATGTCACTCAGACTCCTCAAGGCACTAATATGCTGCAACCTGGTCCCAGCCTCCTCCTCCCCAGAGGAGGTGCTCTCTGGACGGGCATTAGCGTGACCCTGAGGGACCGGCCTCTGTGGCCCATCCACCCCTCCCCGGGCCTCCAGTTCCTCTATGTACCGGTCGCTGCGCTCCAGGGCTTTGTTGAGGTGCTCCAGGTCCCTCTGGTACTGTTGGATCTTGGCCTCCAGGGCGGCCACCGTGCAGCGCCCAAACCTGAGGAACGGGTCAGAAAGAAAACTGGAATGTTCAAAAACGAAACAATCCACAATAAGAAAACAAAACCCTGAAACATTTAAGTGGTAATTTCATATTGAAAATTCTATAAGAACTCCTTAATGAAGTTAAGGAGGGTGCACATACTTCTGTGGGGATCTGCTAGCAACTTCAGCTTTTAACCTCATGTTCTCCTGGACCAGGTCAATGTTCTGAGAACGCAACATCTTGTTAGCCTGGAGGAGAGCAACATCAATCTTTATTAAATTCATTCTACATGGCACATTTAATACACTGCATTACATTGACAGTCGGTAATTAAACATTTTACGGGAAAAGGATCTCTGTGTTATTATGCAATATGACAGGAAATTGTTTACTATGTCAACCAATTAGTGCATGTTAAGAACTCTCCCAGGGTTCCTTTAACTGCAATAGCTCAGTTCATTTTCCTTTATCCCTGCAAGGGGTGTATTTGGGGGTATTTATCAACACCTCTTTCAGCTTGTCCAAATCCAGTTTGATCTTGCTGTAGCGATCAGAAGCAGCCCTCATCTTTTTCGTCCATTCTTCCAGTATTGAGGGGTCAATACTTCTGTCTTCTAGCTGACTGGCTGTTATGGTACAAGGGTCTATTATGGACTTCAGCTGGGGATCCAGGGTCCGGTTCCTATTCCGGAGGTCTTCGTTCTCTTTGAGTAGGCCTTCTATTTCATCCTGAATGATCACAAGATGTACAGTGCAGAACTACAATTAGAACCGTTCTGTGAACAACTGATACTTCCAAAGTCTAAAAGCAGCCATTTATAAAAAAATAAAATAAAAAAAAAAACATACTTTTCACATCTTTTGCTTGTTTAAAGGAGAAAAGCGTTTTAGTGACGACAACAACATGAACACATTATTCAGCATAACATTTATATGAGCACTACACATCAGGTAGTGACCATTACCCAACACATCCGGTAATTAGCATTACCCAACAGGTAGTTTGGAATTGCCATTGTTAGAGCCTATTGTCAGAAATACATACCCTGGTCATGATAAGAGAGTCGTATCGTTGATGTAGAAACGCGTTGCTAGGTAACAACATTAACTACGTAAACCCGCTTAAAAAAAACATTCTTTACATTAAGAATATTCAATTTTGAGGATGTAACGAACGTCACAAAAACGTTAGTACAAACAGTTTCTTGGTATTTTAATATCGAAAAAGGATGTACATTTCAGATTTCCGAGTAACACTGCTAGTTAATATGACAGGAAAGAAAGGAAAACCCGGGATATGACACACAGACCACAGGTAAAATATTTTGCATATTTAACTCACCTCATACTCCCTCAGAAGAAGTTCTCCTCGGGTCTTTCGGAGACGTTTCTTGACAGAATGACTTTCGTTGGACTCATTTTCATTTGTCCCTCCTAGAAATCAGTACCCCAGCAAGAATACAGTTCTAAATCAAAGAATATCATTGCTGAAATAGTTGTCAGTAAGTGCTTTATAAAACCAGGCCAGGTTTACTGACATTTGGCAAGAAAATAAAATTAAGACACCTTAAAAGTAAATACACTGCATTAGGGGAAGTCGTGGTGACTTGAATATTGCACTAAACCCGAAAGCAAACATCGCGGTTCACTTGATTACACGAACGTTATCAGCACTTCACGTGGCGTTGGAAACGCTCGCTTTTGTCGATGTCGTTTGCTAGAACATTAAAAAAATCTACACACAGTCGGGTTTAGACACAGTATGTTTCGTAGGTATGTTCAATGATGCATCTCGTTGAATATGCTTATTCACAGCTTGGGAAGACAACCAGCTCACAAGCATTTTACCGCTACGCCTGACTATGGCGTAGCGAGTGGGCTAACTATGTTTACATCTTTTGCCCTGATAGACTTTCACTCAAACCTATTATTTCTCTGCACGGGTTGTCTGCAGTGATGGGGACTCGGCATGTCGGGCACTGGCCAGCCTTCTTCAGCCAAATGTCCATGCAGCAAGAGCAGAACACGTGGTTGTTAGTACAGATGACAGGTTGCCGGACCTGCAGATAACAATGGGTTAAAAGTTACTTCGCCGATAACTTGCAATGCAACTATCTATGCATCTTAGATACTAACTAATATTGTTGACTTTTATGTAGCAATTAGTTCAATATTAAATGTGGCTTTGCAGGCCCTCGCTATTAGTCAATTGCACCAAGATTTGAGCAGCCAGCTAACACGTAATATTATAGACAAGTGCTAACAATACATAACTCTATGCAGGCGCCAACAATAAGAAATGGTCGATTCAATCAGTCAACACTGAGGAAAATATACGTATTCAAAAGCTGGTAGAAATTCGAACAAGTTTACATTTACTATGAATCAGAGCGAATATTAACCAACTAGATAAGTTAGTAAGTGGCTAATCAACAGCAAAAATGTGCTGAAGCTAGCTAGCTGTAGCTATCTAGCTAGCACAGTACTGTCGGCAAGCATGATTTGTTGCATTGGCAAAATGCATTCTTCCAAAACAGAATTCACATAAAAATGAATTGTTTTACCTTTCCAAGGCAGATCTGGCATGATATAGGCAACGTTAGAGACAGAGTAACGTTTTGAAAGTTGTTGGCCATTTGTTTCTTTAAGCGTCCTTACCTACAAAAAGTATAACTGAAGATAAAAGCACCGCCTTCAATATGATCCAACTACGGAGAGCAAACATCATCAAATCCACTTCGCGTTTCAAAGTCAGACAAGAAAACATTACTGCACTGTAGGAGAGACTGTACACAGAACGTTTGATGACAACGCTCAAAACGACGTATACCTGATTGACAATAGTTAGCGCATTACACAAAAAGTGTATGAAAACGGTTGAAAATGACACTTTCTCTGCTGAAGTAAAAAGGATGGATAAAATACATAGGATTTTATTGATGAATTGTCTTATGAGTTCCCGAATTTTTATTTAATTATAATCAGTGGACCATAAAATAGAAACAACTAAATTGCATAATGGGTCATAATATTATAATGTTAAAACGATTCAATGTGTAGTAGTAGATATCACGAAAAAAATCATGCTATTAAAAAAGTTTAAGACACTAAAGACATTCCATCCCCTCTTTAATATACTCAGCAGGAAGGCAAAACCTATCCCATATGACTATATGGCATTGCTACCGCTAGCTGGTTTTGCCAACTCGTTCTCTTGCAGCAGATCCACCTTTGTTTTCATATAACAAAACAGTAGTCAGTGGAAATAGATGATGGTCTGATAGTCATTTAGGGACATGTTTCTGCTCAGATCCTAGGACAATAGACTTACATTGGCTTAAGATAAATTACCACACAACCTCAGTTTGATCAAATCAAATCTCTCCAATAATGGTTACTGGGTCTCCCCATGCATGACCATTACTCATATCCATGGGTCTCTACCTTTGTCCCAAATGTCACCCTATTGCCCTTATTGTGAACTACTTCTGACCAGAGATCACTGGGCCCAGGTCAGAATGAGGGTACTATAAACAGAATAAGGCACCATTTGGAAGCAACACGGCCAGCCCACAGCAGAGGTCTTTAGAAATGTAATGTCATTAGGATTGAACGGATGCAAAACAAGAGTGTACATTGATTCCCAGCTAGAGGAGACATGCTGCTTGTTACAGATGTTCTGAAGGGCCCAGGGAGTTGCAGCAGACAGCTGTTCCAGGAGCTGCTCCAGCATCATATAATAACCTTCCTGTACAACAGTCAGAGGATGATGCTGATATGAGTCTAGCTTGGTAGTGCCAGTTTTCAATGTAAACAATCAGCAACTACGTAAAGCACATTACTTTCAAATATTCCGCTGAAATGTTTGTATCATTCTTTGTAATTGGCCTGGATCTATGTGAGAGCCCTTCATACCTTCAGTTGGTGATCTCCCTCCGTGACAACGGTCGGTAGGGGGGTCACAAGGCACAAGATGGTTTTGTAATTGTTCACTCATTAATTGGTGACAGTCAATTAATCACGGCAGGGAGACTCTGACATCTATTGATCTGGTCTGAAGTCTGATTCCTCATCCCCCTAAAGCATACACATCACCAAAGCTCCATCCCAAATCACGTCCTATTCCCTACAGAGTGCATTACTTCTGATGAGGTCACAGTGGGGAATAGGGTTCCAATGACAGTGAATAGGGTGCCATTTTGAAGTTAAGCAGGTAGAGGAGGTAATGGTGGATGAAGAAGCTGTGACCCGTGTGTCAGGCCTGGGTAGGTTCTTTCTCCCCTCCCCTGTTGCAGACGTCCGGCCTGGAAAGGTTTAGACTGCCCTAAGAGCAGAGTGGAGGACACGTCTCGCTCCACTGCTCTGATGACCTTTCCTGTTAAAGGCTTAATCACTGACAACTGCTCACATTAATTAGACGTAGCCCACCCCCTGCCTGGCCCCGCCTACAGCCCCAATGCTACTACTCATGCGCTCTTCTCGCACACGCACGCACGCACGCACGCACCCATACACACACACACACACACACAGGTCCACAGACACTCTCCCTTCATGCTTTTATTAGATAACGTATGTTTCCCTGAGTGTGTGTGTGTGTGTGTTTGTGTGGGGGGGGGGCTTGTACAGAAGCAGCAGCATTAGCTTGGTTTTGGGCAACATGCCTGGACCCCCTGCAGGTTTTATCCATTGATTACTAACAACCCTGACAGTGACCTGGTCTCTAAGGAGGAGAGAACAGACTGCATTATGGTTATGGGGAGAGGAAGTAGAAGGAGGAAAGAACAGACAACATCAGCACCAAGCCCAGCCTCAGCCAACCCCTGCTCAGCACCAAGCCCAGCCCCAGCCAACCCCTGCTCAGCACCAAGCCCAGCCCCAGCCAACCCCTGCTCAGCACCAAGCCCAGCCCCAGCCAACCCCTGCTCAGCCCCAGCAGCCAGGCAAACCAACAAGTCACTCATTCAGGCAGGCAAGCAGGCTGGGACGCATTGCTCTGAGGCCCCAGGACCAGATGAGCCCCTCTGCAGTGGTGTACCCCCCATCACCATCTCCATGGGGCCCCCTGGGAGATGCGGTGGGTTATTATGGTAATAGTATCGCCCCGCTGCCCCCCCCACCCCCCCTCACACACACACACCTCCCAGGCTGGGCAGCTGGAGAGGGCAGTCATTACAAGTATTGTGGCAATCTGTTTGTGAGGGATGAGAGATGAAGAGGATGAGAACAACATGAATACATCACATAAACCAGGATTAAAATGTGTCCCGGAATAAAATGCAAAACCTGTTATGAACACCTTATATCAAGTCCTGTCAAAATGGCCGACATAAATCTCTATTTCTTCCCTCTTCTATATTATTTTATTAAAGGCCCCTTGTATTGCGCTGGTAATATCTCAGGAATGGCCTGTGGTGCATTGCAAATAAATAGGACATAAATGTGCTTTCATCTCTTAGATCCTAGATATCCAGACTGCTAGATATAGTTCTAGCAGCCCATACGAAACTTGCTGGTAATCTGGAATTCAAAGGGACACAAAGAAGCAGTATATTGACGTAAAATACACTAGTATGGCTGCAAAATTGTGATAACTTTCCCAGAATTCCCAGGTTTTTGTGAAATCCTGGCCAGAAAATGTTCAGAATCAGGAGGAAACTGTGAGGAAGTCTGTTGCCAGGGCAGGCTTGCCTCCCAGCCACTATTATCAACGTGTTCCTGTGAGAAGGTCAAAGCAGTATTGTCCTGGTTACATGTCAAGCCTTATCCAGGACTAAACAACATTTTCAGAGATTCAGCACAAGCATCAACTGCCTTGTCAGTCAATTGCTCTGGTCAAGACAGTTTAAACAGGCCTGAGAACAGGAATAATTATCTGTCCATTTATCAATGGTCTGCCACGGTTCCTCTGAAACTCCTCACAGACACTAAGTGATTGTCCTGAGACCTCCCACTCCCGCTCGTATTATCAGATTAGACCAATGACAGCAGAGTGAATCACTCACTGTCCAATCGGCTCACCGATACCCATCTGTCAAACTGGCCGTCCTTGTTTTGGTGAGGAAGGAAACAGGAGTCCAGTTAAATGGTGTCCGTCTGAATGCTTTGATCCTACGTAACTGACCTCATCAAGATTAGATCAGTCCGAGCACTGTGGATTGTTGTCATAGTAATAGTCATGAAGTTCTCACTTTGTGATCCTTTCAAACAGTGAGGGGATGTTTCACTTTGTTCTTTGACTTTCTCGTTCTTCCTCTCTCCCGTTTATTCACACTCTCTCTTCGTTTCCCTGGTTCATTCTTACTCTTTCTTTCTCTCAGAGTATTTTTAGGCAACAGAAATATATCTATTACATTAGTACCCATGTTCTCCTTGGTCCTTTGTCATTCTATTTGTGGCGGTGACCCGTCTGCTGAATCCCTATGAAGACAAGGTTCCACTGAGGTTATTGATAGAAGAGAAGATCTATAGCCGAGTCCCAAACAGAATGCTACTCCCCTCCAAGTGCACTAGTTTGGACTAGAGCCACATGGACATCTGGGGCCCTCATTCGTGATGACACCAGGGGTGATGGGTTAGTGAATATTCTCAGAAGAACTATTAAAAATGCATATGGCTTCATTATTAGTCCTGCTAAAAACTGAAGATGGGATATTTCTGCAGACAGAGTCTCTTCCTCCTAAACTCCACTCTTCCCCTCATATATTTCACTACTTCAGACCAGCTGGGTCAACAGCTGTGCGGTAAATCTGGGTAATTCTGGACTCACCCTAAATGTGTAGACAGCTTAGACCCATTTTTTTATTTTATTTGACCTTATATAGGGCAGCTCGAGAGGGAGGGAAAGAGACGTAAAGAAGGAAAAATAAGAGCTATGGAGAGAGAGAGAGAGAGAGAGAGAGGGGGAGGGAGGGAAGGAGGGAGAGAGAGAGGAAGGGAGGGTCATTCAAAGTGCTGCAGTGATGTAGTAACTGAAACTTGATCTACCAATCGTTCTTTGTAAAGGTCATCATAAACTATATATCCCCCTGTGTGAATGTGAGAAGAGGCTTAGCGATAGCATGTTGCTAACTCATACACTGCAACGCAATGCCGCAACGCTACATCCTGCTACAGTGTCCGAGAAACAAATGAACATGAGTAATTTTATCTCTTTTTAAAACAACAGCCACATACTGCAACCGGTTGTCCTGGTGTCGACAATGTGTTGGGCAAACTGAAAAACAAAGCCAGTAACACTTATGCTTCAACATTAGTGGGCACACCCCACCGGCATCCAGAACGCACACGCTGAGGGCCTTATTAATTATTTGTGTCCACTTGACTGTGTGTTGTGCAGCCGGTGGTCTGGTCAGAGATGATAATTAGCCCTTCTCTGTTTGGATCATTTTCATCTGTACTGCTTTTAGTGCAGTATTACCCTTTTAGCATTACTCTCCCCCCTCTCCCCCTCTCCGCCTCCCCCTCACTGTCTCCCGTACACAAGGACTAAAAGTGCAGGCACATCATTTATTGATAAGACAAAAAGAATGTAATGAAATTATCAATGTTCTTGAATTAATTATGAACATGATTAAGAAAGCTAAAATCCTCAGGAGCCTGCCAGAGTTCCTATTACCCTCTCAGACCCAGGGATGGCTTTCATTCAGGGGAGGAGGAGAGAAGGAGAGACACTTCCAGGGAGACTTTCCCTACCATGTCTCCTAGTGTGCTGCTCCCCTGGCCTGGGCTGCCTGGGCTGGGCTGTGGGCAGGCTGGTCCTCTGGTTCTGCCAGGCTGGAGTGGAGGTTGCCGGGTGACTGATCTGTGGCCTGTGATCCCGACCTGCCAGACTGCCTCTGTCCCTGGTCCAGCGCAGAGTCCCTCCTGGAGGTCAAGGTAAGGAGAACACTCCTGACGTGTGGCATCAGGAAGGCTTTCAGAAGGCTTTCAGTCGCAGGGTTCCACTGTGGCTGTTACCCGTTGCCTTGGAAACATAATGGCATCTTCTTGGCTTTGTAAGTGAGGACATTTTGAAAGAGCTTCAGTCTGGAATGTGCACGTACAGATTTTATTTCCAAATGTGTTAATTGTTTTTTGTTTTATTGTGTTTGAGTTTGAAGTAATGAAAGATATTTTCTCATTCCGATGCAAAGTGATATTCTTTGGGGGTATTGTTTTTTTTTAAATGTAAAATAATGCATTCACTGTAAAATCAGGCATTGATTTGTCATAAGAGTAGATATATATAAAAGTAAAAAGTGCATTGGCTAAGTTTTCCCTCAGGTGATAATGCCTTACTGATTCACAGGTTTGTAATTTCCATATTGACTACAGGCGCTTTCGAATGCATGGATACTGACAACTAGATTTATGACAACTACTGCAGCAGACTAGAACCCAATTACAACTCTCTTTCTTATTGGACGAATCACTCAACTATTCTGGAGAATTCAAAGACAAGTTACCCTCTTGGATTCTTAGACCGTTGCCAAAAAGGCTCTTAAATGTATATATTTAATATTGGCACATTTAATATTGAAAGGAGAATATCTAGATAAAAAAAATACATTTCACAAATAACTGAATTCAGTCAATTTTGTTTAAAAGAAAAATACAACAGAAAATGACAGCATTATATAAACATAACAATTGGTACTGTACCGGCAACTGAAACCAACTAAACAATCCAAAATAGATCATAGTGAATATATACTGTGTGTAATATAATATACAATATAGGAAGAAATACTTTAACATTAAATTTGAAAAACATGAGAAATATTTTATTATTTTAAATTTTAAACAAAAAAATCTAAATCATATAAATGTGAATGAATGATAAAAAAACACTAAAAATATTAAATTACTTAAAAATATGAATTTAATATATGATTTTTTGTTTCACTGTATATACACACTGAATATATATATATAGCATTATTTATATTTAATTCCATCAGAGATTTCTATCATATTTAGTTTAAAATATAATATATTATTTAAATAAACTAATTAGAATACATTAAAATACTACAGTCCATACCTGTCTGGTAAAGACCCGAGAGACAGATGCCGACTGAAGACAAAACCAGCTATTCACTCCCTATATTCACTTTTCATTTATTTTTTAATTTAAACTCTTCTTTTCGCATTCTGTCAGACACACATGAAGTGCTAATATGCAAATACAAGTGGTATGTTGGGTTATGTTGTGAACACAGAATTATTTACACATTCTGACACAACAGTAAATAACTTCTACAGCGCTGGCTACTGAAATATGATAAAACATAAGATGCAAAAATATGTTAATATAGTATACAAACATATAATGTATCTAAATGAATGATCATTTATGTTATACTGATATTGACCAAACACTTGTCTTCAACAGCTCAGAACTGAGTGCAGCCGCATCTCTCCATTAACATACAATATATTACGCATACTGGATGAAGGAAAGGCAACATTGTTTCTGAAAATATCATTTGTTTATTGAATTAGGTACAGTATGTGAGGCCTATGTGTTACTTCAAGGCAAAGATGGCTAGACAGAACAAGACAGACAGATAGTCAGGCAGACAGAAAACAGACAGACAGATAGACAGGCAGACAGATAGATAGACAGACAGTTAGTCAGGCAGACAGATGGACAGACAGACAGATAGTCAGGCAGATAGACAGACAGACAGACAGATAGTCAGACAGACAGACAGACAGATAGTCAGGCAGACAGACAGACAGATAGTCAGGCAGACAGACAGATAGACAGACAGACAGATAGTCAGGCAGACACATAGACAGACAGACAGAGAAACAGAAAACAGACAAGCAGGCACAGAATGAGAAAGAGAAACTGATAAAAGTAGATAGGAAAAAAGTCAGAGTAAGAGGTAGAGAAAAGAGGTAGAGAAAGGGAGAGGTAGAGAGGAAGAGGTAGAGAAAAGAAGTAGAGAGGAAGAGGTAGAGAAAAGAGGTACAGAGGAAGAGGAAGAGAAAGGGAGAGGTAGAGAGAAAGTGGTAGAGAGGGAGAGGTAGAGAGGAAGAGGTAGAGAGGAAGAGGAGGGTGGTTATCTGTGGGTTAGTGGTTCTCTGGGCTGTGATTGATCCAGAGTATTGGATCGCCCATAACGCTGCTGTTACTGGATATGACCCTGATCTCTGCTGCTATCTATCTCCCCCTCCTCCCTCTCTACCTCTTTATCTCCCTCTCTTCCTCTTCCCTTTCTATCTCTTTATCTCCCTCTCTTCCTCCTGCCTCTCCATCTCTTAATCTCCCTCTCTTCCTCCTCTCTCTGTCCCCCGCCTCTATATTCTTCTGACTCTTTTCCTCTCCATTTCTATCTGTATCTCACACTATCTCATTCTCTCTCTCTCTCTCTCGCGCTCTCTCCTTTCTCCCTCTGTGATGGCCTGGATCAAAGTGCTTACCAAAGAGAATGCACACATACACACACACACACACATATTCACACACATACGCATGTACACACACTCACAGAAAGAAAGGGAGCAAGAGAGAAGGGGAGAGAGGTCCCCCCTCCTGTGGGGGGAGATCTGGTTTCTCTCCAGCCCCTGAGGGAACAACTTCCACATGCTGCTTGCTCAGTAACTTTTTACCTCATCCTGTAAATTCAGTCCCTTATCCAGCTACAGCCTGTTTGGTTGAACTGAACTGCGCAAACATTTAAGATTCACACCCATTTGAAAAAGACTAGTCATTAAAAGGCACCTGCTTTTCACAGATAACAGGACAGTGGATGCTGAGCGATATCAGCATGCGGATACAGTCAATGTCTTTCTAACGTCTTCAACCACTTCTCGTACAACTACGTCTCGTTCAACCACATCTCATTCAACCACGTCACTTAGAACCACGTCTTGTACAACCACATCTCGTACAAACACATCTTGTTCAACCATGTCTCGTACAAACGCGTCTCGTACAAACACGTCTCGTTCAACCACGTCTCGTACAATCAAGTCTCATACAACCACATCTCGTACATCCATGTCTTGTACAACCACGTCTCGTTCAACCACGTATCGTACAACCACATCTCGTACAAACACGTCTTGTTCAACCATGTCTCGCACAAACACGTCTCGTACAAACACGTCTCGTTCAATCACGTCTCGTACAATCATGTCTAATTCAACCACGTCTCATACAATCAAGTCTCATACAAACCACGTCTTGTACAACCATGTCTCAGTAGCCATCTAAATTAACACCTGAAAGTATTTTTTTATTTTAAACAATAAAAACAGGGGTCCAAGATGAACTGCGTACTCTGTTTATGTATCTTGTCTGAGGCAGTGTAGCCAACGCTAGGTACATTACCAGACAGGCGATACGTATTTGTGCCGAAGCTAGTTAGCTAGCTAATGCTAGTTGGTAACTGAATTCAGAGGGATATTGTACAAATGGTATCTATGAGTTTATCTAACTCTAGGGATGTGAGTAAAGTATACTTCAAAAATCCTGAAACCTCCCTTTAACGGCTTGGTGCAGCAATATTACCCAGGTAGCATCTGGCTCGGCCACACGCCAGCTCCACCGGCCCAGATGGTGCACTAAGCAGGCTAATTATTTCGACACAAAACTCTGATGCCCCAGCCTACAGGGTCCACTTTCCCCATTTTGAATTTTACTCTCCGGGCTCCAAGCTGGAAGCTCCTGCGGTCATTCCAAAAAGATGTGGTCCTCGGCGGAAGGGGACAAACCAACCACCTGGGCCTTTCTGACACTGGTACATAACCTGGTGAATCAGTTCAGACTGGCCAACGTTGCGGGAGATTGAACAGCTCGACCGGCATTTTCCCAAACTGCCCAATGGTGGTCCGAACATGATGTCAATGCAGGGACCTATGAGTCACTGAGGGAGCGCTGCTTTGTCCGATCCCAGAAGAGCCGATGCAGTCGGAGGCCCATAGATGTAATAAAAGAAGAGTTAACAGGCAGTAACTTGTCTCTTGCTAAAACGTTCTTCCCTCTAACCCAGACCCATCCGAGTCATCACGTTTTGTGAGTTGATAATCTGGATAATGTTGTTTGGATGAGCAGCTCATCAGAGGTCGGACGCCTCTGTACTGAATTAGTATCAAAACGGTCCTGGCTGTAACTCATGTTTCAAGAGCTCGAACTCATGATCCGGAAAAGTCAATTTTCATATTGTTCGTATCTGCCGGCCAATAGGTTAAACGCCATGATATAGTGTGAAGGTGTCAAACCTGAATGCTGTCTTGTATCATGGGTACTGACTGATGGAGAGAGACTGTTTACTGCTGGATAATTGAGAAAAAAACTCTTTCATTCATGTTCTCTGCCTTTTGAGGCTCAGATGCATCTCAAGTGAAGTGTGTTTTTATGGTTTTGTTAGATTGCCTGGTGGGGATTGGAAGAAAGTGAGCTGTCATCTATCTTCTCAGATCTTCCATCTAGAAGGGTGACTTGGTTGTTTGACTGTTGTTTTCAATCTATGCTTTTCAGTTAAAGCTTTGTTGACTTCATTGAAAAAATACTTTTAAGAACCATCTACCTGTACTCGCTGTGCATGTTAACAGACATTATCAAAAATGTCAGATATATTCCATATCATTAGTTTTATTTATTCTACATTACCAAGGGCCTAATGAAAGTATTTGGGTCAAAACGTTGAACCACAAATAACAAGTCAGGCATTTTTCATTTCATGGAGTTTATACTGTACATATCATAGTGTTGAAGTGTGTAGTGTACACTAGATCTGACAGTATTGACGTTTGTTAGATAGAGTAAATATGATAGTACTGAAGTGTGTAGCAAGGATGTAGATTTTACTATCCGAATAATTTTATTGTATTCCGACACAACATAAGAGCAACTGCATAACGCGGAAAAGAGTTGTTGTCACTCTAATCATCGGATCAACGGTCATTCTGGTGAGAAAAGAGCGAGTGCGCATATTGAGCAAGAAGTTGGGTAGACACGCAAAACTCGGCAAGAGAACTAAAATATTCATCAATACATAACATTGAGTCTATTAAATGGAAGTCTAGTTAGCTAAACTGGCAAGTACTGTATATAGAATAATCTTAACGTACCGCTTTCTGCTCTCTCAACCACTTTTAGATTCCAAAACCTAATTTGTCGTAGCGTAAAATGTTTTCGTAGGTAACATTAATTTAATACATACATTCAGTCTTAACTTTCATCTACGTGTGGGACAGTGGTGTAGGCATTGCAGTGTAACAGTTAGCTATGCAGTATAACAGTTCGTTATGCATTTTTACTGTTGGCTAAGAGCTATATATTGCGTAATTCTGAGTGACATTGCCACCACACTACTACCGCTTTGCCAGTCAAACGTAAACAACAAACACACGTTATAATGTTATCAACATAGAAAATTAATATTACAATTTATTTATTAAAAACGAAAAATACATAAAGAAAAGATAATTAAGAAACTAAGAGGGCAAAACTGAATATGCAAGCATCCCTAGTGTGTAGCATACACTACATCTGACAGTATTAATGTGTGTGTAGTGTATACTACATTTGACAGTATTAACGTGTGTAGCATACACTACATCTGACAGTATTAACGTGTATAGTGTACACTGCATCTGACAGTATTAACGTGTATGGTGTACACTACATCTGACAGTATTAATGTGTATGGTGTACACTACATCTGACAGTATTAATGTGTATGGTGTACACTACATCTGACAGTATTAATGTGTGTGCGGTGTTCACAAAATTTGACATTATTAAAGTGTGTGGTGTATACTACAGCTGAAAGTACTGCAGTGTGTAGTGTACACTAAATCTGATAGTATTAAAGTGTGTAGTGTACATTAAATCTGATAGTATTAAAGTGTGTAGTGTACATTTAATCTCATAGTATTAAAGTGTGTAGTGTACATTAAATCTGATAGTATTAAAGTGTGTAGTGTACATAAAAATCTCATAGTATTAAAGTGTGTAGTGTACACTGCATCCAACAGAGTTATTACACCAGTCCAGGATCCTCCCTCCTCTGTGATTGAGTGTTAACATTAAAGCTCTCTCTTTTACCAGCATCAACACTCAACCTTGATAAAGATGGCCGTTAGTCCGTGTGTGTGTGTGTTCTTGATACAGCAGGAAGTTTGCATGTGTGTGTGTCTGTGTGTTCTTGATAAAGCAGGGACTTTAAATTTGTGTGTGTGTGGGTTTTCTTGATAAAGCAGGGTGTTAGGTGCAAGGTGCTGGACCATCAGTGATAACCTGGTGACTCCACATTAAAGACCTCAGCGCTGGAATTGACCGGTACATCTTGATGTATTGGGTCATGTCAGAGAAGAGTAATGTCCAGCACAGAAATAGCCAGCTTCCCTGTCTTCTCCTCTTTCACTATTTCTCGCTCTCCCTCCCTTTCTCAATCGTTCTCTCATCCTAACCTAACCCTAAACATAATCTAACCAACCCTAACCATAATCTAACGCTAACCCTAATTACCTTTTGCTTTGCCTAACCTTTTATGCCTCACAGTAAAAGTAACAATAATTCTCTAATCCTAACCAATCCCAAATAATTTTACCCAAAACTCAAACACTGAGACAAAAATTATGATTTTGTGGAAACTGACTAAGAAAACACTGTTGGGAACCAATTTCAGGTTTTACCAAATTGGTGGGAACTTTTGGTTGTTAACCTGGATAACACATAAACACATACTCAGCCCTGCACACACACACACACAATCTGGCACCTCATACTCTAAATAGTGTACTAGGAAATGCTGGTCTGAAAAAGTGCATTTATTATTCAATAGGGAAAACGTGTACTATATAGCGCATAGGGTCCTGTTCTAAAGTAGTGTACTATATAGGGAATAGGTTCTGATCAAAATTTGGGTTCTATATAGGGAATAGGATCTGTTCTATTATATCTGGAATTTGGTCTGCTCCAAAGATGTTTACTTTATAGGGAATATTGTTTAGTCTGTAGTAGTGTACTATATGGGGAACAGGGTCTGCTCTAAAGCTGTGTACTATATAGGGAATAGGGTCTAGTATGTAGTAGTGTACTATATAGGGAATAGGGTATAGTCTGTAGTAGTTTACTATATAGGGAATAGGGTCTGCTCTAAAGCTGTGTACTATATAGGGAATCGTGACTTGTCTGTAGTAGTGTACTATATAGGGAATAGGGTCTGCTCTACAGCTGTGTACTATATAGGGAAGAGGGTATAGTCTGTAGTACTGTAGTAAATAGTGAATAGGATGCCATTTGAGATACTAACTGATGTGTGGATCAAGGGCGTCTAATAACAATGTATTGACAGGAAAATGGTGTGCTTGTCCTGCTCTGCTGTGCTGGTCCCCTAAGCAGATGGGAAACACTTTGGATATGAGAGGGGGTGGAAGAGATGGACGGAGGGAACTGTACAGATACTAATGATCCAAACCTCCACCCTAATGGCAGTATGCTGGTCTAGTCCAGAGCCTAAATGTTAGCTTCATGTTGGACCATCAAGAGTCCAGAACCTAAATGTTAGCTTCATGTTGGACCATCAAGAGTCCAGAACCTAAATGTTAGCTTCATGTTGGACCATCAAGAGTCCAGAACCACAAATGTCAACTGGGTGTTGGACTATCAACAATCCAGAACCTAAATGTTTACTAGGTGTTGGACCATCAACAGTCCAGAATCTAAATGTTAACTGGGTGTTGGACCATCAACATTCCAGAACCTAAATGTTAACTGGGTGTTGGACCATCAACGGTCCAGAACCTAAATGTTAACTGGGTGTTGGACCATCAACAGTCCAGAACCTAAATGTTAACTGGGTGTTGGACCATCAACAGTCCAGAACCAAAACGGTAGCTGGTATTGGATAATGTGAGTTTTTCTTCTCCGTTAAAAATCTTTATTAATTTAAAGGAATGCGCTTTCTACATTTTCAAAACAGATCTCTCTACATTCTCAAAACAGATCTCTCTACATTTTCAAAACAGATCTCTCTACATGTTCAAAACAGATCTCTCTACATTTTCAAAACAGATCTCTCTACATTTTCAAAACAGATCTCTACATTTTCAAAACAGATCTCTCTACATTTTCAAAACAGATCTCTCTACATTTTCCTTGTCTCCTGGTCTGTTTAAACTTAGGAAGATATAAGGTCTTGGCCCCCACCTCCAGAGTAGCAGGTTGATGCCCTTGTTCCAAGTCCTCCTGATTGTGTTGCAGATCAAGAAGATACCAGACGATTCCATCAGCCACTTTGCTGACTCTTCCCGGTTCCCATCCATCTGGTCATGCTTTGGACCATCAGCACTCCAGAACTTAAATGTTTGGTTTGTTATAAAATGAAAAAATAGTTAGTCAACTACAATTCAACCAAGAACCAAATGGTAATAATGTTGAGAGTTCTCTCTAATGGAAGAAGGGAGGGTATTTGGGGCAACTGTAAATGAAACCAAACTGCTTTTGTAATGAATCAATATGGATTTCCCCCTCAGGGGTCAGGACCCTGGTTATGATGCCTTTTAGCTATCTTTGAACACACACACCTACACAGCTACGTACACGTACACACACACACACGCACACACACAGAGCTAGTTATTCGGTTACTAACCAGGGTCGTTGGGCATTAAACTGGCTGGTTATTGAGACAGATGGACTGCCTTATTAATGACCAGTAAAAGGTCTGGCACCATGGAGTGTTTCACACTGACTAGTGAGTACTGATGGGTGAATGGTGAATAGTGACTAGTGAATAGTGATAAATGACTACTGAATAGTGAACAGTGCAGAGGGCTGATTAGGCTTCAGATAGAATAACCTTGCTCCTCTCTTATGTACCTCTGGTGTGTATTGTGTTGAATCCGGTGCGTGTTGTGTTGAATCTGGTGTGTGTTGTCTTGAATCTGTGTGTGTCATCAGTACTCAGTCCGTTCTGATGTAGTTGTTACGAAGTGATTTACAGCAGTACTAGTCCATTCTGATGTAGTTGCTATGAAGTGATTTACAGCAGTACTAGTCCATTCTGATGTAGTTGTTCTGAAGTGATTTACAGCAGTACTAGTCCATTCTGATGTAGTTGCTATGAAGTGATTTACAACAGTACTAGTCCATTCTGATGTAGTTGTTATGAAGTGATTTACAGCAGTACTAGTCCATTCTGATGTAGTTGTTATGAAGTGATTGATATCAGATTTTATTTACAGTAGTGATCTATTTCTACCTGCAGATATTTTGACTGAATCATATAATGCTGTAAAAGCTCTAATGAGCTATATGTGTACCTAACAGTTAACTCCTCACAGCTGTGTTGTGTGTATGTGTGTGTGTGCGTGTTTGTGTGTATGTGTGTGTGTGCGTGTAGGTGTGTGGGGGTGTGTGAAAAAGTTTGTCCACCAAAGGCAATTAGCAGTTTATCAAAAGAAATCACGCGTCACAGGTAAAAAAGAAAAAAAAAGATATATACTTGTTCATCATTCCAAACAGAATATGTTCCTTTCCGTTCCTTATAGAACCAGTTAAGAGAAAGGGCTTAGTCCATTATTTGTTAACAAATGTTCCTTAAAAAAAAACAATACACACGCATACCCCCCCACCCACACACACCTATGCACACTGCACACTTTTCTGATGAAAACATCTAGCATATGGCGGCGTACTTCATGTCTGTATCCCTGGGCAACTTATCCAGCTGGTTCCATGTCGTTGAGACGAATAGAATGAGATAAAGAGATGGGGGGAGGAAAAAACTGATGAGAGATAAAGAGAATGAGAAAGGGGCAGAAAGAGAGTGAAGAGACATAGCAAAGAACTGCAGAGGACCCCATATCTCCCCCCACCCTCCCCCTCTCTCCCCCTCCCTTCCGCTGGCAGGTGTTGCTGTTCTGCTGGAGGTCCTGCCTGCTAAGTAGCTCTAAAATCAGTATGCCTGGAAGACATACGTCACATCTGTACAGCTGTGGCTTTAAACACAGGACCCAGCAGGACGCCTCGCTCCCCCTGGGATTTACACTGCAGCCTGCTGTTGGAGCCTGCCCATGGAGATACCCCATCACAGAGCTGGTCCTGGGGTAGATGGAGATACCCCATCACAGAGCTGGTCCTGGGGTAGATGGAGATACCCCATCACAGAGCTGGTCCAGGGGTAGATGGAGATACCCCATCACAGAGCTGGTCCTGGGGTAGATGGAGATACCCCATCACAGAGCTGGTCCTGGGGTAGATGGAGATACCCCATCACAGAGCTGGTCCTGGGGTAGATGGAG
>JACXGK010005310.1:0-33629 GCA_016801125.1 Novumbra hubbsi | reverse complement strand
TTATACATCTCAGTCAGAATTTAAACTATTTACACATTATAAGGGATCTACTGTACATATGTACTGTATGTTTTAACTTTTGCCCTTTTCTGGCCTGCAAATCATTCATGATTTACAAATTACAAAAACAAATGTGGCCCTCCATTTCATTTCAAAATCCTGATGTGGCCCCCGAGCCAAAAAGTTTGCCCTCCCCTGTTGTAAGGCATCACCCAGACTAGAGGCAAATTACCAACAGAACTATCCAAAACTGTGTCTGTGAGCATGCAAGTGGTTGTAATACTTCAAAATGTAATATTCCCAGTTGGATTTTGGAAATGGGACTACCATGTAATATTTCCAGCAATCTGACTTTAGCATGTTCTATTTTTTTAATAATTGCACAAAGCACTCCTTGTCTATGTCATTGTCAAACATAAATGGTTTTGGTACATAACACAGGAAGACAAGAAGGGGACTGTTAACTAAAGAGAGACTTGCCATAAGGCTCATGTACTTATGGGTATCCATAAGAACCATGAAAGTCTGTTTTGAACCACATTGCAATTATAGGGAGCATAAAAAAAAATCTTAAGCGAATTTACAGTTGAATTGACTAGAATAATAGGAAACTAAAAGTAAAATGGTGAAGGTTTAGAGCAATAAAATTTGAACTTTCTTATTAAAGCACACATAATTTAAGGATGTGAGCCACAATGATCAAAATCTCCCCAAAAACATGATACTTTTATATTCTTAGACGGAAATGTAAGATGCCACACACTCACTAAAAAGTGCTGCACTCAACGCATCCATTGATCCAAGCAAGGGAACACATGCATGCTTTCCAGGTGCACGGCAAAAAATATAGGCAACTTTGTTGACAACATTTGCATGATTCATCTTAAGGCTAATATATAAAGGACCAGTACAGTAAAATGTGCATTGTTTTCCAATAGAATATAACAGTTGTTATGAGCTCCAAGGTACCTGAATAAATCGGGGATGCAAGCAGGATGGAGCAGTGAGAAAATGAACAACTATTACTAAATCCATGACAAATATTGGAATTTCATAATTTACACATAACATGACACCACCCCGCCCTATATATGACATACAGTGGGGAGAACAAGTATTTGATACACTGCCGATTTGGCAGGTTTTCCTACTTACAAAGCATGTAAAGGTCTGTAAAACGTTTCCTGTAGTTCTTGACCAGGTTTGCACACACTGCAGCAGGGATTTTGGCCCACTCCTCCATACAGACCTTCAGGTTTCGGGGCTGTCACTGGGCAATATGGACTTTCAGCTCCCTCCAAAGATTTTCTATTGAGTTCAGGTCTGGAGACTGGCTAGGCCAGGACCTTGAGATGCTTCTTACGGAGCCACTCCTTAGTTGCCATGGCTGTGTGTTTCGGGTCGTTGTCATGCTGGAAGACCCAGCCACAACCCATCTTCAATGCTCTTACTGAGGGAAGGATGTTGTTTGCCAAGATCTCGCGATACATGGCCCCATCCATCCTACCCTCAATGCGGTGCAGTCAACCTTTCCCCTTTGCAGAAAAACATCCCCAAAGAATTATGTTTCCATCTCCATGCTTCACGGTTGGGATGGTGTTCTTGGGGTTGTACTCATCCTTCTTCTTCCTCCAAACACGGCGAGCGGAGTTTAGTTTAGTTACATTTTTGTCTCATCAGACCACATGACCTTCTCCCATTCCTCCTCTGGATCATCCAGATGGTCATTGGCAAACTTCAGACGGGCCTGGACATGCGCTGGCTTGATCAGGGGGACCTTGCGTGCGCTGCAGGATTTTAATCCATGACGGTGTAGTGTGTTACTAATGGTTTTCTTTGAGACTGTGGTCCCAGCTCTCTTCAGGTCATTGACCAGGTCCTGTTGTGTAGTTCTGGGCTGATCCCTCACCTTCCTCATGATCATTGATGCCCCACGAGGTGAGATCTTGCATGGAGCCCCAGACCGAGGGTGATTGACCTTCTTCCATTTTCTAATAATTGCGCCAACAGTTGTTGCCTTCTCATCAAGCTGCTTGCCTATTGTCCTGTAGCCCATCCCAGCCTTGTGCAGGTCTACAATTTTATCCCTGATGTCCTTACGCAGCTCTCCGGTCTTGGCTATTATGGAGAGGTTGGAGTCTGTTTGATTGAGTGTGTAGACAGGTGTCTATTCTACAGGTAACGAGGTGCAGTTAACCCTTAAAGGTCTATGGGTCATTTGGGACCCCAAAATCCGCCTGGCAAAATTAGAATGATGTCCTTTATATTTTTGACTCTGAAAACCCTTAACTTGAAGAAAGTTGAATAGTTAAAATTGTTTGAGAAGACTTAATGAGTTTATTAGTAACAATGTGTGAAGAGAATACAAAAAACATATGTTGACATGTAGTTGCTTTTATTGAGAAGCTCAAAGTATTCTCCAACAGGTAAGGCTGATTATGTCACATATGGACATCCCCAGGGGTTCAGAACCACAAAGAAAAATGTATTGTTTGAAAATGTAACATAATATACAAGTAATCTGCATTATTTCTTCCGACAATTGTACAATATCAACCAAAATTGACAATTTTGGATCCCTATATCAGGGTGATGGATCATTCATTAAAAAAATCAAAAATAAGATTAAATTCTGATCAGATCAGATTAACCCTTGAAAAAATTTATAGTTTTTCTGATGCAATCATGAAAAACAGTGTTTTTGTGGTCAAGATTTGGAAGGTTTCTGCTCTACAGAAATACACAAC
The DNA here is from genome assembly GCA_016801125.1 of Novumbra hubbsi. Taxonomy (NCBI): domain Eukaryota; kingdom Metazoa; phylum Chordata; class Actinopteri; order Esociformes; family Umbridae; genus Novumbra; species Novumbra hubbsi. Next base: position 30,882 of record JACXGK010005310.1, on the reverse strand, counting down.
CGATAAGTCATTCTTGTATGCTGTAGGCTTCTATATTAAATAATTCCGGAGATATAAATAGAAATGTAACAGGTGCGCTTTTCGAGGCAACATTTTCTATAAGAGATTTCAGTCAAGATATGGAAGGCTGAAATGCATAAACGACATGTCATTCTTTACATCAGACTCTCCCCAACAACATGCAATAAACCGTAGGCTTCAATCTTGAACATTTCTGGAGATATGAATAGAAATGTAACAGGTGCGATTTTCTTTTTTTTTTGTTTTTGTGGTCATGATTTGGAAGGCTTCTCCTTTACAGATATACACATACGACACGTCCTTCTTTTCGGAAAACTGTCCTCTACAACGCGGGAAAAACGTAGGGTTCTATCTTTAAACATTCTGGAGATATGAATAAAAATGTAAAAATTGCAATGATTTTGATGCGAATTTGCATCAACCGATTTTTAATACAGGTAAAGAGTGGAGAACAGGAGGGATTCTTAAAGACAAACTAACAGGTCTGTGAGAGCCGGAATTCTTACTGGTTGGTAGGTGATCAAATACTTATGTCATGCAATAAAATGCTAATTAATTACTTAAAAATCATACAATGTGATTTTCGGGATTTTGGTTTCAGATTCCGTCTCTCACAGTTGAAGTGTACCTATGATAAAAATTATAGACCTCTACATGTTTGTAAGTAGGAAAACCTGCAAAATCGGCAGTGTATCAAATACGTGTTCTCCCCACTGTATATAAAAACAAAGGTAAAAAGCGTGGCCAGGGCGTGGTCTACTCTGTTAATTAGTGACAGACAACTTTACTGGAAGGAAGACCATACAGAATAGACATAGCAAGCATTAGTTTATGAAGGCGACTAGGAGGTGGCATTGTTTTAGGACTTTGAAACAATGGGTTCTCTTTAGGTCAGTCCCTTAGGAACCACTCAGGCACCAAATACAATAACACCTCACATGGCACCACAGGTGTGTAGCAGCCGGGAACCTTTACCTCCCTTGCTATAAATACCCAGGGAACACCTGCATTCACTGATTTACCGTTCTTCCCCGGTGTTTCTATTTTCAGCAAATCTCTGGCCTGGTATTTTGCTATTGCTAGTGTATACATCCTTTTCTTGTGGCACGTTGCTTTTGCTGCTCTCTGGATATAACTGTCCCCACATCCACTTGTGCCTTGGTTGTATGCTTGGCTGGGCACTCATTCATGCAGGTTCTACACTGCCATTCAAAAGTTTGTGGTCACATGTTTTTGAGAGAAAAGCAATTATTTTGTCCATTTTCATAACACCATATTGATCAGAAATACAGTGCAAGAACACAAACACTGGACAGAGGAAGATTGGGAAACAGGCCAGCATCCTGGAGACACCTCTTTACTCTTGACGCTGAGACTGGTTTTGGCGTATGCCAACAGGCAATGTTGGAGAGTCCATGGTCATATCCTGCACCTATGGCCCTGAGATTAGGACCAGTCTGGTCCTAATTTAGTCTGGTCTTCTTTTTTAGACATTCTGTTTTCACTTTGCTTGTGTGTTTTGGATCATTGTCCTGTTGCAAGATCTCTGTTCAGTGCAGCGTCATTTCTCACATTCTTCTCAATAATTGTCGGGTACAATAATGGAATTCTTAGTTTATTCAAGAAACTTGACAATGATTGTGGTAAGAAAGCCTGCAGAGTGTCTCTAAAAAGTATTCATCCATCTTAGAATTTATTCACATTTTATTGTAATACAATATTAAATAAAACCTTATTGAATTAGATCAAAATAGAGCTTGTTGCCTCAATGCTTAGTGCTATGTTTGGAGCAAGTATAACACTGTACATCATCCTGAAAACATCATCTGTTCCGTGAAGCATGGTGTTGGCAGCATCATGCTATGGGGATGTTTCCCTGCACCAGGACCTGGATAGCTAGTAAAGATACAGTGAATCGTGGTAGAAAATCTGCACGTCTGCAAGAGACCTTGGAATTGGGAGAAGATTTGTCTTCCAGCAGGACAAATTCACTAGATATACCGCCAGAAACCACACTGGAGTGATTTAAAAACTAAAAGGCCAATTTTCTAGTGTGGCCGTTAGAAAGCCCGGGCCTCAACTGAGAATATGTGGAATGAGCTGAAAATATTTACTAAACGTTCCCATCTAACTTGACAGAGCTTGAACAATTTGACAAAGATGAATGGGCCAACATTGCTGTGTCTAGATGTGGAAAGAGACTTAGACTCAATTCTTATGAAAACAATTATTTAATGGTCTGGAATGTTCTTCATTCGTAGACAATCGATTTTGACAGTGGGATGTTGGGCATTCAGCACGACTCAGCTAAGTATTTTGATCTTGGCAAAATGTGTTAACACAAAACCAAATGGTTAAGACAAAACCAGACCATGTTTCTTATGTTTATGGGAGGCTAAGCCCCCCCTAAATTACTCTCTTATGATTTTTCTGTTTTGGTTCACCTGATTGGTAGTACACAAGCGCATGGAGAACAGAGGTCTTCAAATAAAATATATAACTGGTAACAAATACAGAAACCACAGAAAAACTTCAACAATGTTAGTATGGAGTGAGAACCAAATAATGTCAGTAAACACTAGGGAAGGAGGAACATACATAGGGACAGGGATATGGGACACAGGTGAAAGTAATAATAAAAAACTGTGAACCAAGTGAGAAAGAGAGGGCATTGTATTCTGTTTGCACGCCAGGCCTTGTATTTCAAAAATAAGGAAGTGGATGGCAATTTTTTTTTACTTTGAATCTATGAAAAAAAGTGAAATGCTTGTTTTAGGTCCCAAGAAATAGAGCCATCTGATGTTAGATCTGACAATGAACCTTGGCGATTCTACAATCTAGCAAAGAAGAAAGAAAAACCTGTGAAGGACCAAAGTGTTACTCTGGACTCTGATCTGCTGTTTGATGAACATATAAAACGTATAGAGCTGAGTTTCTGCATTAATTTAACTTCAATTAGCACCGACAATATCGGCTATAATATTAACTCAAACCAACATATTTAATAATATCGCTACAGAACTAGCTTTCAAGGATGCACTTCTAACTTACAATGCATTACATTGATTTGTTACAATTCATTTATCTAAATTGGTCCTGCCTTATATACCTGAATGTACGCTACAGTAACGAAATGCAGGCCTCCTTACTGTTTACTGAATTAAAAACAAGCCATTTCTAATAAAAGCCATTATTAAATGATATACTGATCCAAATGAGAAATGCAGTATTTTTCTGAAGACTCATCTCTTCAGTAGAACCTATGGCTAAGAGCACTCAGGCTCAGCCACATGAAGGTTAATGAGTAGACAACGGATTGACAGTTCGAAAACCTTTTGCTTGTCTAAGTTAGAATACCTTATACTGTTGGGGACTGCCAATAGTGTATCCATATTTTTCCATCTGTCATCTACTGTATCCCACGACAAAACCAATGCTTAACACAAGCTGCTGAATACAGCCAAAATCACATTTGGAAATGCATACCAAAAAGACTCTTGACTTCATTGCAGGAAAGCTTGAATCAGTTTAACCCATTTCTTTACGCATGTTTTTTTACCCATGTTCATAAAACTGCTGCAGCTAGTGTTATCAAATCTACTCCAGTCAGAAGAATAACCCCACATTGACCAAGATGTACAAACCACAGGTTATTATTAAAAGCAACATCCTCTGTACTGAGCTAAATGTCAGAGTTGCTGCTTTCAAGGAGCGTAAAACAAATCTGGTCTCATCACAACAGATAATCTTTTTCCTCATGCTCTCAGAGTCCTTCAGGCAGCATGTTAGATGCTCTTTCCTCAGGAGTGGCTTCAGTCTAGCCACTTTACAATAAAGGCTTGATTGATAGAGTGCTGCAGAGATGATTGTCCTTCTGGCAACTTCTCCCATTTCTGAAGAGAAACTAAAACTCTGTTAGAGTGGCCATTTGGGTTTTTGGTCACCTCCCTAACCAAGGCCCTTCTTGACTAGTTATTTAGTTTGGCCAGACGGCCAGCTCTTGGAAGAGATATTGGGCTACCAAATAAATCATGTCCAATAAACTGAACTTGTCAAGTTCCAGAGACATCTCATCTAAACTAAGAGTGCCAGGGCAAAAAGACTAAATTGACATTTACATGAGATATTTCATATTTTGGTAAAGAAAATCTAAAAACATGTTTTACTTTGCTTTTATGTGTAGATGAACTACTATATATTCACTGCTCAACAAAAATGAAGGTAACACCGAATCATCTCTGTAGAACAGCAGGTCAAGGAATCCCAATCTGTCCCGTTAGGAAGCCAAGAGATTGATGTACGAATTAAGAGTTCCTGTATTGTTTTGGAGCAGTGCATAAAACAATACAAAAATCTGAACATACCAATAATGCTAATACAAAGTCACCAAGAAATGGTTTAATGACATTTCCAATAAAAAGCTATTCTAACTGTAATATTTTGAACAGGTTAATGTCCTGTTTTGTCATTGGGTGAAATCTGAAAAAGATAATCCTTTTGCTTGAAACAAAAGCAAAACTGTGCTGGCAAATTATACCAACTAATTTAAGCATAAAACGTAGCACAATCTGTTTTGATCATTCCATGGACTCCAATAGCAAAGTCTACTGTCATAAAACTGAATACACTATGCCCTTGAATTATGTTTTACATAACTAAATCCAACATCTGACTTGCAATTGCAATTGCCCAAGCAAGGAAACGTAACGATCGGAGTAACTTACTACAAAGTTCACAAACTAGCTATGCACCTCATGAGTAGTCTGACCTTTGAGGTTTGACACAAACCTATTTTTGACACTTTACAACCACCAGTGTTAGTCACGTGACTGAAGATTTATTTGAATTGTGGGTGATATTACGCAAGTGAGTAAAGTTGTTCAACCGTCCTCTCCAGGTAAATCAAAGGCTGAAGGGGCCGCTTTGGTAAATTGAACCAGCACTTAAGATGGCAATCAAAACATCCGGTTATGATGGTAATTCCACTGAGGGAAAGAGGCTATGGCAAGTACTTAGGGGCTGTTTACTTTGTGAATGAAGTCCAGCCAATGAAAGCAAACTCTGAGGATTTTAGTGATGAGGTCTTGCTAGTTGCATAAACATATAAACCTAGTAGCCTGATTATTTCTAATAGCGCGATAATAATATACATTTCAGTGTTTCAATACCATTTTCTAAATGTAACACCTTTTTTCTTAAAGAATGCCTATGTATTTTTGCAGAGAGTAGAATGAGCCATTTCATTCAATTCATCATTTGTAAACAAGCTTTCCACGTGCTCTCTGCCATCCTGTTTTGTGTTGAGCCGTCTTGCCTATCATCTCAAAGAGGCCATCTATCTCAACCTAACACCACCCATCTTAAAAATCGAATGCAATCAACAATAAACCGCTTCAGCCGACAACGCCCGGGGCATTGATAGAACTCCCGTTATGTCAGACCTACCACACCTCAGTTGCCTATTTCCCAAGATCACTGCAGGTTGCTTTTTTGAGACCAATCACAATGTGAACACAAAATGAAACAATACTGTGATTGGTGAATGAGTTGCAGAAAATAGAACAATTGTATTTGCTACTCAATTTTTGATACACAGCATGCACTTTGGTTGGAGAAAGTAATGGCATTGTGCTTTTCCAATAGCTTAACCTGCATTGCCATTTGGTGGATCTTTTTTGAATTACACTCTCTTATAGCGTCTAGCAACCTAGGCTGGTTTCCATTTACTTTTATCAAGGCATATTTTCTGCAAATCTGTGCATTTCCCAAAGCCCACAAAATGGGAATGTTTGCTGAGTACATTGTTACACCATGTGTTATACCATAGGATTGAAATTGCTGATATCAGATTTCTCCACTCAAATCCAACGAGAGGTGGCCTTGATCTTTAAAGACTTGCTCCACTCAGGTCTAAAACCAATCCTGTGATTGTTTTGCTACAGTATTTACCTTGTTAATATTTCTGTTCATGATTTTGTCTTACTCTAGGTCACATTTATGATTGTATGGCATCCACTAATGTCTCTTTGTTATTTGTTAAGATTAAATTGACTGGTTTTTTTTACAAACACCTGCAAGTGTTCTAGAAAAGCGTGTTCTGTAGCCTGAACAATGCTATTTTTATTAAGTAATATTGGATTTTATTTGAAAGCTCTTCACTTACACACTTGGATTCATACGGCCCATTCAAACATAAGACTTTGGTCAAGATGTTTGATTATGAGTCTGGAATGGGTTACTAATTCCAAGCAATTCCAAATACTAAATTCCACTGTTTAATTTATAAAAAATGTCCAGACCACTGGCAATCAATGAAAGACAGCTGACCGAAAGATTAAATGTTGAAGTTTGTGTCAACTGTCAGACTGCACACCATGGCCTACATGAGAGGTTAGGAAAAAAGAGAATTCCTTTCAAATTATTATTACAATACTTTTAAAAGTATCTAAATCAAAGTAGTGACAGAAAACATGTTGGAGCTAATTAGACACCCCATTCCAGCAGGTATTTAACGATGCAGCCTCTACATGCAAAACGGAATCCCATGAGGCACCACAATATTTTTTACACAACAAAATGTATAAACATGTTTAATCATATGTCATATGTTTATGTTTGATTCAGAGACTTAACACCTATACAAAACAAAAAAAACTCCATAATAAAATGTTCTATTGTTTCTTTAAAAACTATATGAGGAATTTGAAATGTAATGCATGTTTTTTAATTAAAAGTGTGTCCCGAAGTTGTCCCGAAGTTTTATTAAAACCCTAGTCACTCCAGACCTTTGTCAGCAACATGTCACCAAGAAGGGCGTTGTGAGTAATTGTGTAGAGATTAGATTTGCAGCCCTTTTATGTTTCCAGACTGGGCCACTGCACTTTGCTTGCCCATGCCCCACAGATAAGGTGTCGAAATGCGAGACGTAACTAGCCCTTTTACACCAAGGTTGGCACCAAGAGATCTGCCAATGAGATACGTGGCGTTGTGGCAACCAGTCTATATGGTAGGTAGAATTAGCAGACGAATTCGGCTCCATCTGTAACAAAATAATAATGTGGGCGGGTCGAGAGGGATGCTGCGTTTCACGGACACCTCCTGCTTGACTGGATCCGGAAGTATGACGTAGGGATGCAAAGCCAAAACAAAATAGCTTCGGTAGAGCTGTCAAACCAGGTATGATGCTGGAGACGTGCTGTACAGCTTTTGCTACTACATAGTAATAATTATCTGTAAAAACAAAATGTCGATGACAACTATGCAGAAAGTTACTCTGATATCATGCTCTGTCGTTTGCGTTTCGTTATTCTTTCCCAAAATGCTTTTACCGAGAGGGAAGAAAGAAGTAGGGCAGCCCGAGGGTAAGGCGGCTTATCACTTATCCTTTCTGTTAATATTAATGTACAGTACAACTCGGCTTTGATGCTCGTAAGACAAATCCCTATTTTTCATATATCTGTCTAGATATCTACGGTCTAGTCAGCGAAGCGATTTTTATAACGTTTTGATATTTAAATGCATTTATTATGTTTGAATACTGAAATGCATATCAATATTACTAAATGGGCCTAACGTAATAAACTCTAATTGTCCCTGGCTTTATCTTGTCTAATGAACTTTGTTGGGATATGCTAATCTACTGTGTTGTGCTCAAAGACAGACCAAGTAGCTATTTTACACAAATTTAGACATTAGTCGGATGTGTTTGTCATGATTAGTCCTAATGTTAGCAACTTGGATAAGACAAGGTTTATCCGATTTTAATATATATTTTAGAAATAGACAGATTTAGTTTTACACAGAATTAGGTTTTGGTGGCTGTGTTAACCACTAGTAATGAAGTGAACTAACACAGTTAGTTGTTTCACAATTCCACAAGTTTTCTCAATGTGTTGATCAGTGCTCTCTGCACTCATTCCTAGTTGGTCCTGGTTTTTATCCACCCATGATGCAGCGCCTACAAATTCCCGAAGGCCAGTGGGTGGAGGGGACTCATGACCCGGGACCACACAGCCCTGAGGTCACAGCACAGAAGGTCAAAGGCATCGGCACAGTTCAAATCCGAGGAGGCAATAAATCCAATCTGATCAGTCAGGTCATTTCTATCTATGGATTTGGAATCCTGCTCTATATCCTTTTCATTGTCTTTAAGGTAAGTTTCACCAGATGTGTTCTTTCAGTGAAGTGGGTAGAACATTGGTAGAGAAGCAAGTGGAGAGAGGTGGTATAAGCCTGATCTTTGCGTTCACCGCTCTGTTACGTGAATCTTAGTAAGACGATGAATGCAGTGATCAGGTAAGTGTTAATAACCGTTGTTATCAGTAACGGCATTGTTGTATTCACAGATGACAACGAGGCCTAAAGGAAAACGCACAAAGCTGGAATGCAGATTTCCTACAATGTCATCACAAGCTTGGCAGAAGAAAAGAAGTGAGTAGATACAGTGTTCTCGCCATGACTTTTAAGCCTACATAGGATTTGAAAAGTTTCCAAATAAAGTCCTGACTTTTCACCACGTATTCATTGAATGTCAGAAGATTTGGTTGAATTTTGGGCATGTCCATCATCTTGCATCATCACTTGCGACAGTCGGATCAACCCTCGACTGAATGCAGGATATGCTGGAGCACACTCTGAAAACGGGAAATATGTCTATCTACCAAATTTGCTTTCTCTCAAACAATCACCTCTTTCATGATTCATTCTTTCAATCAACCTTCTCCTTGTTCCATGCTTTGTTCTTCCCATTTGTCAGGGCCCTTGGAGAATGTATCAGTACCCCCAATGTTAGCAACTCAATGATAAGGTAGATCAAGATCCCGTTCAATTCGGAAAAGAGCTTTGTTCCCTGCCTTTGTTAGACCTGGATTAGCAATCATAAGTAATGTTATTTCAGCCCAGCAGCGTCTAATACCAATTAACTGCATGTCTTTTGGATCAGCGGTAAGAGGTTTAGCTCTATTCATCCAAGGGTTAGAGTGGGGGACAGTGCGATAGAGATAAGGCTTCAATGTGTCATTGAACACATTTAAGAGCACAGCATTTTTCTGTTTGAATTCTATGTTGGTTAGGAACGTCTTATCCTGGTAAAAAAAGAATTATCTAAAAGTCTACTTTCCATTTTGTAGCAAATTGGGATGTTGGTCATTGTTTCTCCTCGTTGACCTTATACGCATTGTGCCTATTGAAAAAGATTATTATGGATTACAGGATTTCCAAACGACCTCCCAATCTCTCACCCCACACATATTCTTATCTGTAAGGTCCCTCAGATGTGTATTACATTTCAACCGAAGAACAGGGAGGTTTTCAAAATCTTCACAAAGAAGGGAACCAATTGGTAGATTTGTTGTGTAGACAAGTGCAGGGCATATATCGGATTTTATTCAAACGTGGGAAAATACACATTATAAATTGTTGACCAATCGATAAACAAAAAAATGAATATGAATGAATATTGACTTTTGCTCCCAGAGCATGTGTGTGTATTCTCTGCATATCCCTGAATGCCAGGTTTTCTTACCAGCAGATGATGAGCTGACCAGGCTACAGGAGAAGCTGACGGAGACAGAGAGGGTGATGGAGAGGATCGTCTCTAGAAGGTGCAGTGCTCCTGATAGGTATTTCCATTTAGAAACCAATTCTCTCCTTGCCCAGATAGAAGGGCCAAATTACTAGATTTTAGGAATAAATTGATTAATGCATTCCAGCTTCATGTACCATTTCTGCTAAATAGGGAGTATTATTTCCTTTCTTAATAATACTCATCCTCGAGCCATTAAGTATACCATTAAAATGTGTGTACATAATCTGTGGACATGTTGCAGGATGGCATAATGAAAGGTTATCATCAGGAAGTGGAAATGCGTTATCTCCAGGCTACAGATAAACCATTTATCAGATTGAATGAGAGGTCCGCGTTAGTTGAGGCCTAATTCTTTCTCGTCCCCTTTGCTGCCCTCTGGTGGCATGCAGCAGGACTAGCAGTAAAGTTAGAAGAGCATCCAAGCAGGAGGAAAAGTTACTGCGGAAGCTGAGTAAGATCAACCGGGTGTTGCAGGACGGACGATTGATGGAAGGAGCCACACCTGAGATGGAGGCAGAGATGGTGCCCTACGCTGCTGACTGGGAGGGTAGGTTAACAGCCTCCACTCGGTCACTTAGCACACAGGAAACAACTACATTCCCTTTAACCCTTGAGTACAACTTTTCTTTTTCAGTCTAATTATGACACTAATGGCTGGCAAAAAGACTAAGACAATTGTCTACCTGATTGTCTGAACTCTTTGTCCCTCTCCAGGCTACCCGGAGGAGACCTACCCCCAGTATGAGGAGCCATGCAGAAGGCATAGCAGCAGCTATGACCCCATCATCATCCTGGAGGAGACTCCTGACTCCGAAATTCCCACTGCTGAAGCCCTAGCTGAGGAGGTGGTGGAAGAGCAGGATGAGGAGGAAGCAGAGAAGGTGGAAAACGAGGAGCAGTTCTATTCACCTATTTCTCCCGAACAAGGACTTGATGAAAAGGGTTGTAGCCCTAAAAGAATAAAAAAGCAAATCAGATTCAGTGACCACAAAGATGTGTTTCACTACCCTAAACAGGATGCAGTCTCTGAATATAGGTACGAAGAGGTGATGGAGGGGGAAGAGGTGATGGAGGGGGAAGAGGTGATGGAAGAGGAAGAGGAGGAGCAAGTGGATGAGACAGAGGGAGAAACTGAGGAAGAAGAAGAATTGGGAGATGATGAAGACCCACTGATGGAGGCTGAGGCTCTAAGTTTTAATCATGACGTCTGCAGTAATCCAGAGGCAGAAGCAGAAGGAGAGATGGAAGAAGACTACCTTCTATTGTCTGAGTCTGAAGACACAGACGGCTTCACCCGACCAGATATGTCTGGGGAGTTAGGGATGGGGAATTTTCTCAGGATGAGGAACAGAAGAGAGACATAAAGCTTACTATTAGTCAATCAGAGCAAGTTATTTTTTAAGCCTTCTGTTTTAAACACAACCACTATCAGGGACGTGCACAGGAATTTTGAGGGGCCATTGCTCTGACCTGAAAAAAGGGCAAACCGTCTGACTTTTCACCCTCAGAGGGGCAACTTGAGTCAAGGAGGGCATGCGGGCAGTTGCCTGGGCAACCTTAGCCCCCCCTGTGCACGTCCCTGACCACTATTATTAATAGTTCCGTTCTACTGTTTAAAGCAGCAAAATCAGTTCTGGACTGATTTGAATAACCCAAAAAGCACTGAATAACCAAATAAGTACAGTTACATATTTATTTATTTTTTAATGTGGGGTCACTTAGAAATAACCCTGTTTTCCATAAAAAACATAAATTGAATAAATTAGTTAAAATAATAATTGTGTCTCAAATTTCTTGTCAAAGAATCCTTCATTGGCAGCGATTTCAGCCTTGTAGACCTTTGCATTCTAGTTGTCAATTTCTTGATGGCATCTAAAGAGATTTCACCCAGTGCTTCCTGAAGCACCTCCCACAATTTGTATTCATAGGCACTTCCTATGTACCAGTCAAGCTGCTCCCACAACAGCTCAATAGGGTTGAAATCCAGTGACTGTACTGGCCACAACCATTATAGATTGAAGACCAGTTAACTGCTCTTACCCTTTAGAGTTCTTGCATAGTTTGGAGCGGTGCTTGGGTCATTGTCCTGTTATACGAGGAAATAGGCTCCAATCAAGTGCTGTCCACAGAATATGGCATGGCATTGCAAAATTGAGTGAAAGCCTTCCTCTTCAAGATCCATTTTACCCTGTACAAAACTCCCCTTCACCACCACCAAACCACCCCCAGACATCACATTGCCTCTATAATGCTCAACAGATGGTGTCAGGCACTCTTCAAGCATCTTTATATTTGGTATTTTCTAATGTTCTTCTTTGTGATCCAAACACCTCAAACTTAGATGTGTCTGTCCAAAACACTTTTTTTCCAATCTTCCTCTGTCCAGTGTGTTCTTTTGGCCATCTTAATCTTTTCTTTTTTTTGGCCAGTCTGAGATATGGATTTTTCTTTGTAAGTCGGCCAGCAGACGGGTGTTTTCCAGGTACAATTTAATGAAGCTGCCAGTTGAAGACCTGTAAGTCCGTTTCATGAACTAGAAACAATTGTTTTGCTGTTTGTGCTGTTCTGTAAAGGGAGTAGTACACAGTGTAGGACAAAATCATTAGTTTCCAGCTACAATAATGCTATTGGAAAACCGGACTGATGGTTGCTGATAATGGGCATTTTAATTAATTAACATTGACATTTCTAAGTGACCCCAAATGTTTGAACGGTATTGTATGTAGGGTGTCCTTTGCAGGACTTGCACACACACTCGACATGCTGTGATTACAATTAAAACCTGGTCACAAAGACAGCTCGCCACACAGGGACGCTGAGAATGGCTACAGTCAAATCTGTATTAAAGGGTAATATTCAAATCAAAATGTTTCTTCTTTAATTTAGAAAACAACCCACCAATTATTATATTTGCATTCAAAAAATGTAACTGTGCATAATATGCATCTAAGCCTTCCGGTTTTCCTTTTAAATAGTATGTACACTACCTCGAGGAATCTATGTCTTAGCTGTCCAATATCTATTTGTGACCATGTGACTTTACAACCTAGAAGGTTAAATCAGAGCAGGCTTAGTGCAGTTGGTGCATTTGACTGTTCTTCTAATAACGTTTCACTCATTGTAGTTTTATTTCATTATCATAGAACTGTATGTATACAAACACTATATTGACCAATGTCCACATTTTACAATACCATACAGGTATCACAGCACTTAAACATTCATGGAATAAAAGGGCCTTGTTTTTTGTTAAAAAACAATATTCTGGTATTTTCACTTTATTAAGAGTGTTGGAAACAGATGGGTAGACAGGCAACAGGAGAACAGTGGACTGGGCAAGCAGTGCTATCACACCCCAGTCTGTTGGGGAGCCATACTGGTGACTTATGCCAAGGAGTGTTACCACTACAGTACATCACAGCTGCACATGAACGGGCCTTGTTTCTTGGACAGAAAGAAAGTCATATAAAAAGCACAGAGGTTTTCTGCACAGATCTCAGCAATCTGACTTTTCTTTTTGACAAGTTACTAAGGTACAAGAATATCATGGTTGATTAAAGAAGACAACAATGAGCGATATCATCAAAGTTCGTCCTTTTTGCAAAGTCTTCATTTTACACTTAATATCCATAAAATATAAAAGTTTCATTTATTTCGAGGAAGGATTTTGCCTCAAGAAACATGGACAGTTAAACATGGACAACAAAAATCCTCTGGTATGCCAGATCTATAGAGACTGATCATATCAATATAGAATTAGTGATTAGTATGTGTGTTAATAATACACAAAGCCCTCCTACTGCAGTGACTGAAGGGGTTTGGTCTGCTGACGTGTTGATGAACTGTTAATGTTAGATGAATACATGAATGCATCTGCAAAATACAATGCCTATGGTCTTGTGCCCTGTCCCAATAACTGTTACCGTGTTTATTTACTCAACCAAAACGTAATACTTAATCTAATTTGTTAAAATGACTGTGGCCGAATCTGTAAATCAGATTATTTGGCAATTTGATAATCAGCCAGTAGGGGGCATATAAAAGACCAGATTTTAATAATATAATCTACAAATCGGATTCAACCAACAGAAAAGGGACCAAATACCTCCAGACGTGTTTTTCTAGTTGATGGTCAGAGAGGAAGCAGGAAGGACAAAGAAACCCCAGGTCAGACAGGTCAGGTGCATTACAAATACCTTGTCCCAGAGAACATTAGATAGTTAAAGCATATCATTTGATTTAGTCTCCAAAGGCACAATATTTTCAGCTATTCCCATACGGTAAACTCATAATTAAAGTGCACCATCCTATACATTCTCATACTTGATAGTTTGATATGATGTTTTACATGATGCACAGACAGTGTCATGCCTTTGAGTTGACCTGGTCTGTATATGTTTAATTCACTGTTCACGGTTCTATACTATGGGTAGGTGTGCCAGATAATTCCTTCAATCATGTCGCTCCAGGCTCCAGAGAGTGGAAATATTAAATGAGTGGAAACAAAGGATATTGACTTATTTACAAACAACATATTAAAATGTATAAATAATGATAACGATATGAGTACATAGAAATGAGTGGATGTTATGTCATGTTCAAATGATTAAGATTATTGACAATGAGGTTAAGGTTTTATCTTAAAATACAAGCCAGAGTGAACATTCCAACCCCACGATTAAAGCTCTGCTACGCTGGGCTAATCAGTGTCATTTTGTAAAAGAAATGTCATTCACCTATATGTAGTCCAAATCGGGAAACTGGTGTCTTAGAAATTGTGTTGGTTCAAAGAGAAATTTTCCCTGAGCATGTCTGCCAAATTGTCACTAAGTGACAGGTCAAGAGATATTCATGTGTCCATTATAGCAGTACTGTATGGTCAATATTTATGTTCTTTCATATGTAGTGTCTTGACAGTATTTGAATCAAAGGATGTTACAATAAAAATGTCCCTGACTGATTTATATGCATTTACGACATATTTATGCCAGGCCATGCACACATTCATGTTTATTGGTAAATGGCAGCCATTTTGCTACGGTGTTCAGAGGCCTGTACATAAATGCTGCATAATTAAGTGTCATGCAGATCCATTTAATGACAATTCATTATTTAAGATTTTTTCTTTGCAGCATTTATGTACAAAGGCCTCTGAACAATTTTATAGTCTTTAGGGACTATAAAAGGTTTTCAATAAAATACATTTGATTGATTGATATGGGCCCTTGCGGGTGGAACATATGACTTGTAATGGGATGAGGGGAATGTTCTGGCAAATGAGCATTTTACTGTATTTGTTTAAACGCTAGGCTTCTAGCTAAGCAAGCCTTCTAGTAGGCTTCTCAGTCTAATCTTTTCATGCCAGATCCCTATAGCAAGAGACATCCTCATTGCCAAATGTCCTCCAAATCAGGCTTGCAATGTCTTAAATATTGCGAGTACGCACACTTGTAATTACGTATAGGGACCGATCCACAGTCCCCATTTATTTACTTGAATGAATCTCCTTCAACCAATTATATTTGAAGATGAAAAACGTTTCGTGTTTGTTAGCAATAAATGTTACACTCAAAAAGTAATTAATGGTTAAAAAAATGTTAGAATTCCAAAACAGATAAATAACGCAACAGAATTTACTATTACATACGTCATTTAAAACCTAGTAAACTGAGCATTAAAATTCAACGACTAATGGATTAGTCTTTGTGCTTGTCCTGTCCGCTGATTGACAGATCCATATCCAGAATGGAGACTAGAAGTCTTGTATGGGGCTGCTCAAGACACAGCCGCACACACTCACACACACTTGCAAACACTAAGACAGTTTGTTTAGCCTCCACCCACAGCTCCAGTACAAATTCAGGGGGACAGCGTGGGGTCGCCAAGGTGACCCGGGATTAACTGCCGCCCTTGGTGAGGAGACCGAAGGCCTTCAATAATGGGCAGGTGGCTTCTCAGGAGGGCAAGGGAGCCAGGATGGCTGCTACTCACAGGCCAGCTTGCTGTCAAAGCTGGAGAGAGCAATGGCAAAGCCTTGTAGGGCACACATAGGGTAGTTGTAGTCCATGGTGAACACATCCTCTGCAACGCGCCCAAACTGCATCACGATGTAGTCAGCTAAAGGTTGGAACCAGAAACAGAAAAAGAGATACCTCAGTGTTTATTTTAATTCAAGTCTTTACTGTGCTCTGTACTTTTATCGGACGGCCAAATGGCACCCGATAGTGCACCCGGAATCGACATGCAGGCAGTGAGAATCTGCACAGCTCACGGTCATTGTCGTGGATGATCTGGAAATTTTTGACTGAGGCCTGGGTGACTCGGCCATGGAAGTTGAGCACGTAGGACTGTGTGTCGTCGTTCCACACCGGGGTCTTGTTGTGGAGCTCAATTACACTCTCTGTGCTCTTGTTCTGCCAACGCGCCAGCAAAGACTCGTGGTCCTGAATCGATTTGAGAGTGGACGGAAGGTGAACCATTATTAAAAGGCAACCAGGTGAAACCAAACTGCCAGGCCGAATTTTTGAATTTGACAAATTCCTAAGTTTACTTACATTCCGCGGGCAGATGGAGACTCTCTCGTGGTCCATATTCATTCCAGGGATAATGACGCTCATTTTACGAGGTCCTTTGAACCCTAAAACATTGGTTTCCTGAAAAATGTATAGTGGACATACAGCACAGTTAAAAGTCTTAGGTCACCTGAACAAATATCAAGCCACTCTTCCAAGACATAACTGTTCATTTGTCAAGAAAATCAATACTTTAGGACTTTGAAGATAAACCCATGAACACAAAGAAAATAACCCCAAAAAAATGATTTTGAGTAGCTCCTCTGGAATGCAAAACTGAAGCACTTTGCTTTATCCCTTTTTCATGTTGTCTGGTGTTAAATTCTTCTAAACTTCTTTAAGGACTATTATTTCTTTTACTTCTCCATGTCCAAGAAATCCCAAACAGCTTCAATTATGTTGCGATCAGGGCTCTGATGTGGCCAAGCTAATACTTAGTGTTCCATCTGCAGACATCTGCTCCAAGTCTAAATTGTCTTTACTGTTCAGTGTCATTATCTTGGAGAAGGATTACATTTTTGACAGTCAAAGATGGCAATTACTTGTATAGAATTTTGTTTAAATACGATTGTCCACCCTTATCACACTCTAGCAACTACCTAGTGACCACAAGTAGTTGCTAGAGTGTGATAAGGGTGGACAATCGTATTTAATTAGCAACCTCTCAAATACAGCAAATTGTACCACCATCCAGTGACCCCAATGGCTAATTTGCAAGCAGGATTTGAAGCCCTGTCGTTCATGTATTCATTTAAGAGTTATGAATGGCCAACAGGGTCACCCTATATAATGACCTCGTGATTTTGAACGGATATGTTCGGTATTACAGAAGGTTTCTTTCTTCAAAGTATTACAGGACACTACTTTTACAGACAATTTGGATGAATAGGTTCTTAATCATCTGCTGTTGTTTTTAAGGTATATAGATGGGTTGCTAGGCCTGCAAAGCTTCCGTACGTGCGTTTCATCCATTATTATTTGGAGTAGTTCTACAAGGATATTCTAGTCAAAAGCCATGATGCTGAGGACCAGGGCTTGCATACAACCTGTTACAATGGTGCAATAATTTTGTGCCTGACCTTTAGCTGGGAGTGGGTGACTATTTGCAAGACCAGACAGGGTATAGAACCACATGATGTTTCATTATAAAACTGTGAGCGCGTGTGGTTTGGTTCCAGAAGATATCCAATTTTCCTATGTTGAGGGCTTTTACAATTTCAGAACAATATTCTAACATGAGCGTGCCATTCAGCCACTCCTGTGTTGCAATGACACGTCATGTTATCTAATCCAAGTTAGTATTTAAAAAGGCTAATTGATCATTAGAAAACACTCTTCCAATTATGTTTGCACTGCTGAAAACTATTTGTGTTTGTCACATAAAGCCACTATTCATAAATTACGGTTAGGTTAATGTCGTATTCGACAAAGCGAGATGAATGACATAGTTGTAGATGCTTTTTTAACACATGTATGTAATGATTATGGACTCAATGAAAGCGGTAGCTAAAGGCATTATATCTTTATAAGATTTATGTAATTTAGGAGTTATGGACAGAAAAAATACGGTAAGATTTGCTGAATTATACAATATGTCAACCACAAGTATGAGCCTTTTATCAATAATCTCTCAGATAAAGACATTTACAGCAAGTTCAGCAATGTACAAACTATGTTCCAACACTGATGTCCTGTAGCCTTGCTTACTAACCCCCTTATGTTGAATGGATCATTTATCCCGGTTTGCATTTCCTGTTTATGTGCCTGACATCCATCTCTCTCGGGATCAGAATCAGAAAAACTTTATTGCCAAGTACATTTGCACATACAATGGATTTTCTTCGGTGCTATGGTGCACGACAACAAAACACAGTAAGTGGTATGAGGTAATTAAAGTAAATATAAAATGTGCAAACATTTACTTAATAAGTTGAAGTGCAATGTGCATGTGGATTAAGGCACTATACCGGTCATACTATGGTATGAAAGTACCACCAGGTAGGTCCTAAAGCCAGAGAGCAGCTCTCTGTGTTTGTCTCTGGGCTCAATTTATGGATCTGGCCTCATGTGTCTGACACACCAGCGTCTCCCCAGACTGAAATAATTAGCTCTGGGCCTGAAAGCAGCTCTATGTCAAACCCACCAACACACAAACAAAGGACTCACATAGCAAATGGCTGCAAGCTCCTGCCGCAGGTTGGTTGCCTCCAGGCTGGATGTGGTCTTCCCAGGGTTTTGTCCACTGTCATACACTGTAAACTTGGTCCCCATCAGGTTGGACCTGCGTAGAAGAGAAAACACTCTAAGGTATACAGATGGACTAGGTAAGTCTGCCATAACGAGACAAGGCGCCATGGAGACAGATGAAGGCAATGACCGTTATCCCTAATCGGCACATTCCTCTATACTTAATGAGCATACAAACAGCTCTACTAATCACTACTATACATTTGTATCCATCATTCTTCACCCCCGTCTGTAATGATTCCACAATTTGCCAGTCGTTTAAAACTCTTTTGAAATGAATAATCATTGACAATAAATAATTATATGGCAGTCAAGTAAAGGTTGGTGAATCATCTGCACTACTATGTTGAATAATGTCTTGTCTGTTAACTCCTCCACGTTAATCACAACCGTAGCCCCTTTTAGCTCACTGGATGACTCTTAAAGGTGAAAAGAAATGTTGGGAGCTTATATATGCAGCTTGTTCATGACTCTCATAGCTTACCGGTCAGCTAATTATTTGAATCCAACTCTTCTTCAATCAAGTGTTACTCTGATGATGAAGACTGTGGCTCAAGGGGGGGTTAGGGAGTGTGGGCTTTATAGTATGCCAATAAACTGGATTAATGAAGAACCAAGACAGCAGTCTTGAGCCACAATGAATTGGGTTGATTTCCATCTGCATTCAATTATGAATGATAGTCAAGGCCAGCCTGCAGATATGCACAGAGCATCATGAATTGAAAGTGTTTTTCCGTAAAGTTGCAGAGTTTAAATTCTATTCAAAGCTCCTTAGTTCATTTCCTATAGTTTTTTTGTTTGGCTTCTCCTTTTCCCTCTAGTGTTTTTGTGCTCTGCCCGGCTTCCCCGTGGTCCGGTGATATTTTCCTGGACTGTTTGTTGTTTCCTTTCGGTTTCCTCCGTTTTGTTATTTGGCGCTCTGCGCTTGGGTCTCCTGCCAGCTCCCGCTCGGACCTGACACTAACTTTGGTATGTGTCTGTACATTGTTAGAAATAACGGTCTTATTACACTATTTAAAATGACGCAACCCATCATTTCTATATTAGACTCATTTCAAAAAGGTTATAAGACATTGGGCAGCAGTCAGGTGTAGATATGCCCTCCCGTGCTGAAAGAGGATGCTGGGACATTTAGGCATCAGCAACTCTCCTCCATTTTGGGAATGTCTGTTGGGGAGTATTTCTGAATTTTAGAGGATCAATAGTTGGTGGAAGATATTGGTTTAGGCTTTATTTGTTGTAACATGAAATAGTGCTTCATTATTTCATGAACCCAAACAATGTCTGTAGAGACAATAGTAGCACAGGTAATGTCTAGGAAGTAGTCATACCCCTTCACTTTCAATTTCTTTGTCTTTATAAATTTGAACCAATTCATTTAATGTACATACATACTTTTTAGATGCACATTCAAGAGGCAATCACAGCTTTGAGTCTTCTTAGAGATGTCTTTTCACACCTGGATTTTGTCAGTTTCACACATCCTCCTTTGTAGATCCTCAAATTCTGTCAGATTGGATGGGGATCATTAGTGAGCCCTTTAGGTCGTCCACAAAGATGACCACTGGGTTTAGACATGCATACCTCGTTCTTGCCAGATGTAGCACTTTGCATTCATTCTGGTCTCATCAGGACATCTTTTTTCTAATGGTCTCAGACTCCATCAAGTGACATGTCATATGCCTTTTACTAAGGAGTGGCTTCAGACTTAACACTCATCATAAAATATGGAGTGATTCAGAGATGATTGTCCTTCTGGCAGGTTCTTCCATGTTTGCAGAGAATCTCTGAAGCTCTATGAAAGTGGGCATTAGGTTCTTGGTCATGACCTTGACAAAGGCCATTTGTGCCCAATTACTTAGTTTGGCCTGGCACTAGGAAGAGTTTGGTGGTTCCAAACCTCTTCCGTTTCACTATGTGGGAGCCCACTGCTCTCCAGGAAAATGTCAATGCTTTAGCAATTTATTTATAACCTTCCTCAGATGTATGCCTCGGACTTGGCTCAAGTCATGCTAGAACATGTAATGTGAAGTGTGGAATATTATATAAAGATGTGTTTGCCTTACTATATCATGTCCATTGCTTTCAGTTTGCGACAGGAAGACCCCAATGGCAAATGGTTAGTTATGTACATTAGATAATTTAAAAAAATCTGATTTTGGAGTATTGTGTGTACATTAACAGCAAAAATAGTGTTCAATTCCAAATTTAGTCTGTATCACAAAAAAAAATTTAAAAGTGAAGGGGTCATGTGTGTATATATACAGTCATATAAATCAAAACATTCAAAATGATTTGAATAACAATAATTAGGCAATAACAAAGTATCTGTACCTGGTTAATGTGAGAGGAAGTCATTTGGGTTTACATCGGCCATGTATGATATTAGCGTGAAGTGAGTGTATATGGCCGAAGAACTCTGCCATTCACACCACCCTGTCAAGCCCCTTGCAATCAAGGGCAATGCAGCGTTCATATCAAGCAGTGACGCAGTCTGTCAAGATGCTCTCAGTAGTGCTGGTGTAGAACATTTGGAGGATCTGAGGGCTCAGGCCAAATCTGCTCATACTCGTATGAGGGGACAGGCACTGAAATGCTTTCTTAAAACTGTTCTTCGTGAGATGATTGTAATTATTCATTCAAGGCTTTATACCTCTGCACTTCTGGCCAGGCCATGTTTGATAAAACTCAGGGCCTCTGTAGAGACATTGTTTCAGAGCAGACGTCATCTTTAAAGAGCCCTTATGTCATTGTTTTCCAGGAAGTCATAGCCTGGAGCCTTTGCAATATAGTACACTAATGAAGACAGAGAGCACAGACGGTACACGTATGTGGACGCGTGCAAATGTAGCATGGATTTCAATGACGTTTGTTCAAATATTATCTAATGTAAAGGGAATATATGTTTCAAAACATTTTGTCTCTATATATGGCATCTAGTGGTTCTTAGTACAACCTCTAATGGTATAACATGGCACTGACTTCTGGGAAGTTGAACTGAGTTGTGACTGCTGTATTTTCATATTCAGGGTCTGGAAACTGCTTTAATAACATGAACTAGTATGCACTTTTATTATTAACAGACAAGCATCATCAGTAAACCTGACACTCGCCTGAACATCATCCTCTGCCACTGTGTGTGATTCAAGTACCGCCGGACATGGAAGAAAGCGGATGAAGTCGAACAATGTAGTTTATGCAGACCCACTCGCTCATCCCCAGGGAGCCTTACCCATTGAGAGAGATCGTGTGGTTGGGCTGTAGCCACGCCCCTCTCCCGTCTCCAGTCTGCCCACTGGGTAAGGCCCTGAGTCCCTGTTTCAATCCACCCTGTCTAGCCATCAAGCAGATGCTTCCGCATCCCAATAACAAGGACAGTCGGATGCTCAAACAGGAATCTAATTACTTTGGCTTCTACAGGAGAGCTGGCAGGTGTGGCAGACCCCCTCACTTCATTACAGCATGTAGCAAACAGCACAACAACTAGGGATGCAAGTGAATGACATCTAAGTTGACAGATTAGCTCTACACTCTACCCACAGTCCTACAGTCTGAATAAGAGACAAACATCAAATGTTGATTTCCTATAATAATCCTGTTTGATTTGAATGTGAGAATGTTAGCTGCAGTCTTCAGAAGTAACAGCTACAGCTTTTCTCACCTCAGCTTTCCAATGAAACTCTCCCCACCTCGAGACAAGTCAGTGGGATCGATGGAGATGAGGTAATTCGATGTTTTGCTCTTCTTTCTCTTTCTTCCGGCTAACAGGAACACCTGTGGTAAGAACCAATCCAATTAGCAAAGCAAAACATCAGTATCCTCATTAATCCACGGAGCAGCAAAAACCCTCCCTTTCACAGCCTGCCACGGTATATTGTCTGTGCTAATTCACGGGATTACAACACCTGCATCTAAGCCACATCCTATGTCATAACAAATGTGCTCAACTAGCAGCCTGAGGGGCTGATGGATGGACGTGCTGTCTCAGACCACATGGTGGATTGTGGCCCTGAAAGTCTCCGCCTCATTATTCATCCAAATGGTGGAGCCCTCCACTCACCTTCTTTCCATCCTCCCTCTCCAGGTGGAGGTAGTAGGTGGGGTACATGCCTCTGTCCATGCCCTTCTTGTCCCGGGTAATCCTGCACTTCACGGTGACCCCCTGAGGGGCGGGCCGCAGGGTGAACTCCTCCAGGTCGTCCACGTCCACAGCCGGGTCGTTGATGGGAGGGGTGGAGGCTGAGGCGGCCTCCTGGGGGAAACACGCAAGCCCATCAGCCCCAGGTCATGTTCAGAACATCCCCTTTCCCCACCGGTAGGTCTCTGTTTTCCTTCCAGTTTAAAGGGATAATGGACACTGTAAACCTCAGTTGGAGACAGACATTACATTGGCACGTTGTGTCCAAAACCTTGGACGCTGTGTAAACACTGTTTTGGGTTAAAACAGGGGGCTAGTCACATACTGTAAAATGAGCCAAGCACAAATAGCAAATCATAGAGTGTGTCTCAGCAGCTTGGTGTCATGCTCAGGTGCTCAGGACAGCTACTAATGGCAGGAGTCGTACAAAAGCCCACAATGAACTACAGTCCTTTCCGCCGGACCGCATCGGAGCACCGATAACTACGCTGCCTCACTTCCTGCTTGACTACCTGCACCTCCAACTCAGTCTGCCAGAGAGGAAAAATACAATGTTCTCACACCACAGGATTCAACTATTCATACAAATAATAATTATTAATCATTTCAGCTAATGACAAGTCAAGACAAGAAATACCCGAGTTCCTAACATCCGTTTTGGTAAGGTGCTATTACGTGGGTGTGTGTATTATGCCGTTTGTCTTTTCAAGGGGTCTTTTAAATAGCATTGACTAGTATGTAATTTGCACGATAAAAAGCCATGCCAACAGGAAAATAATGTTTAGCTACCAAAGAGTTCCCCTTTCCTCCTTTCAAATTGATTTATTAGACTGGTTTGGTTCTGAAATACAGGGGGAAACTATTTCCATATTAAAAGATTAGAGATTAGATTACAGCACAAACTAAGATAATACACATAAAGAGGAATAGACTGAGAATTATAAAGGCAAAAACAGAAAGCTGCTCTATCCCCATTGCCCAAATGGATTAATCAGGATCATCTTTATTGCCAAGTAGGTTTACCCATGGCTGACTAAGCACCACTAAGCAGAGAAAAAAATCTAATACAGGGTGCATTAGTGGTCAGCGTGTAAATGCTCCATCAGGGAGCAGGAATCAATAATGACCACAGAGTATCAGGTGAGGTACCTTGCAGGACTTCTTGCTGGTGGCAGATCCTGGTCTTGTGTTACTGTTTAGCTGGGAGGAACTGGAACTCACTTCATCGTCATCATCCTCCTCTTCATCAAAGTTCATACTACTAGAGATACCTTCGCAAACAGAAAATAGACAATGAACAATACATGGTCTAAATTGTGACGCCATGAATACAGATTTAGAAATAAGCACTCAAAATGCATGCGGCATTGCACATAACGGAAACCGGACACCGGACCACAGACACAGCAGCCTCTGTTCTCATTTTATGGCGAGGTTTTGATACATTTATTTGAGTCTGAAGGAAGGGTCCTGGATAGTGTCTGATCTGTGTGCAGAGCTCTTAATATAAACCTGCATATAACGCTTAAAAAGGCGCAGTGTAGAATCCTACATCTAACATTTACAAGACCACTATGAAGAGACTAACAGGTCAATGCAAACTGATAGACAGACCAGCAAATGTTCAACGGGGAATATCGCAGCTGATCTGATCATTTATGCTAGTACAGTAAACATTCATTTCTATTTGAAAAAGGGAGGGAGAAAGAAAGAGGGGTGAGAGAAAGAGGGAGAGGGGGAAAGAGGGAGGAAGAGAGGACAGGGAGAGAAAGAAAGGAAGGGAGGGAGAGAGAGAGGGAGAGAAAGAGAGGGAGAGAAAGAGAGGGAGAGAAAGAGAGGGAGAGATAGAGAGAAAGAGAAGGAGAAATAGACTGGGAGAGATAGAGAGGGAGATCTTTAAATGATCCACTATCACAGGAAAGTGTATTTCTCTCAGGAGTACTATTGATGTCTCTTTTATTTCTTTATCATATCTTTTTGGGCATGTTAAGTTTAATTCAAATCAGAAAGATGGTGGGATCGGAGGAGAGAGTGCCAAGTTAGCAGTAGGACGGTTCTTACCCAAGCCATGCACCAATTTAAAAATATTTCTTCATGATGACAAAAAAATAATGTGTTTTTAGAAATTGTGCCAATTTATTGAAGAAACAAATCCGTGTTAAGACTTTATACAGTACTTAGTCAGTACTGTAGAAGCACCTTTAGAAACGATCATAGCTTCTGGTCTTCCTGGACACAAGTTCTAAAGATATCTCATACATAAAATCTTTCATTTTCAATAGACACCTTGCTTTTGTTTTGTCATTATGCGTTATGAATTATTTTTTTTCAATTAACTCTTTAACACAACATAATGTGACGAAAGGGAAGGCTTCTGAATACTTTCCGAAGACTATATCTGAAGAAGCAGCTTAGACCACTGGACCACTCTAGACCGCACATGATGTTCTTAACGAGGTTTCATTCATCATGTTCATGTTCATCACTGTTCAGGCAACAGGTTCAGGGCAAACGAGACCTTCGTATGACTGGTCAAATTGTAAATCTTCCCCAAATATCATCATTACAGAACAAACTTGCTTGATTAGAGAGGTCCTGTGTTTCAGACTAATCAAAGCAACAGAAGGACGGTACACAGGAATAGACCTAGACAATGGATACCTTTCTTCAGCATGGTGACCCTCAGGTCCTGTTTGCCCTGTGGCTGAGTGTTGATCACAGCGTTACCCTCATTCCCCTCCTCCACGGATGAGTGACCCACCGTCAGGATCTGGATCTGACTCTCTTCCTGGAAGGACGTGGGCCCCTCAATTCCTGTCACACCCAAAAAGTCCCACCAGAATTAGAGACACCACATTAGGACCATACCACTACAGGGGCGCACTTGTCTGGTAACGCCATGATTCCAGGTGTTATTTAATAGTTTTGACGCCTTTAATATTCTTCAATGTGGAAAAACGAACAAAATGACAGTGAACCGAGTAAGTATGTCCAAACTTTTCACTGGTACTGTATATGTAAATAAAAGGCTTTTATTTAGATATCAGTAACTTTCTATGCATTTACACCAACGAGCCAAAACATCATGACCACCTGCCTAATATGCTGTTGTTCCTCCACGTGACACCAAAACACCACCGACCCACTGAGGCAGGGACTCTAAAAGACCTCTGAAGGTGGTCTGTGGTAAGACATTACCAGCAGATCCTGTACCACAGTAGACAGTTACAGTGGGGAGAACAAGTATTTGATACACTGCCGATTTTGCAGGTTTTCCTACTTACCAAGCATTTAGTGGTCTGTAATTTTTATCATAGGTACACTTCAACTGAGAGAGACGGAATCTAAAAAACTAATCCAGAAAATCACATTGTATGATTTTTTAGTAATTCATTTGCATTTTATTGCAAGACATTAGTATTTGATACATCAGAAAAGCAGAACTTAATATTTGGTACAGAAACCTTGGTTTGCAAGTACAGAGATCATACGTTTCCTGTAGTTCTTGACCAGGTTTGCACACAAGTGTACCTATGATAAAAATTACAGACCTCTACATGCTTTGTAAGTAGGAAAACCTGCAAAATCGGCAGTGTATCAAATACTTGTTCTCTCCAATGTGTGTCACTTCTGTCAGTATTGCCATTATTGCCAAGACCTTGAAATGTGCCGTTGTTAGACAATCAATGTTATTCGCTTTACCTGTGTGGTCATTATGTGTTGGCTCATCAGTGTACATTACCAGTCAAGTTTGGACACACTTACCCAATTAAGTGTGACTGAATGAATGTATTTGAGTGCATGCTTATTTCTTTTTAATATTAATATTACAATCTATTTTGGGGGGATATTGGAATCCCATTAACAACACTATGGAAGGTTGAGTTAACCTGGGTTAGGTAACAATCAGAATGGAACTCAAACATCCATAATAGGAAATTAATATAACTGCTATGATATAAATCAGCATTTCAGTCTTAAGGAGCGGTTTTCTGTACTATTGTGACCAACTATAAGCCACATTTATTTTAAGAAACTGATTATGGAAACATAAAAACAAAGAAAGAAAATGAAGTGAGAAAAGAACCCCAATTTCTTACTTCGGTTTCAATTCATGCTGCTGAAGTCTGTTTCGAGGACGAGACTCATTTCAGCAGGCACTTATTTGTTTCCTTGGCATACAGACAGGACCGGCTCCTCTAAGAACTCTGATTTGATTTCTGACAGACTTACTATCTGAGTACATGTTTCACTTCTCTTTAAAAGCAGCCTTATTATGTTTAGAACCACAGGCTATTTGTCCCCAGAGACACAGAAACACAAAAATCTATACAATTCTGAAAGGTTAAGAATGAGAGACCAGCGTAAACATGATGGTAACTGGTGCAGCATGGGAAGCCTCTCAATAGTGGCTTTTAAGGACCGTATACCAGACAGTAATGTTACAAAAGAAGAGATCGATAGGTTGACAGAAATGTAAAGTATTCTAGTGGACATGCAGCACACCTTAACCCTACTTCATTCTACAAGGTGCCATAATAATATCCAGTATCTTGGCTCTGCAAAACACTTTGACATCCAGTGTTACATAGTGGCACAAGAGATTAAATTTGCTCCTCTGGAAAACATTAGGATTTCAACCAATTGCTTCATCTCCGCCATGGTAGGAGACAGAGCCAAGGCAGATGGAGACAGAGAGGACGAGCCATGCTGTTGTGGTTCTGTCTGTCTGACTCATCTGTCTGGTCTTGTCATTTCGTTTCTCTGTCTTGAGGCAGCAGCAGCATAGCTGACCTTTGTGCTTCCCCTTTCTCTCCTTTTTGCCGCTGCCTGTCTGTGGGGTGGAGCAAGCCGACGCTTTGCCCTTTTTGGCTGAGCGAGGAGCCTGGATGTCCGCTACCACCTTCCCCTCCTCATGTTCAGCTTCTTGGACTACGCACGACACAGCAGGAGCCAGTGATGAGTTAGCAGGGAGGTGGAGGAAATGGAAAGAAAGATGAAGTAAGAGAGAAGGTTACGGTCTACAGAGAGTTAAAAGGAAAGGATCCTATGCAAAGTCATGGGAAGCAGGTCAATATGAGGCAGTTCACATTATTCAAAAAGGTTTGGTACCAATGTTCAACCGGTGGGAGTGGAATAATAGAGCCCTGATCGAGCATAACTAGAGAGCTCTATTAAACTGGGCTGTTGAATTGGAGGGCGGCAGGAACTAAGCCACAACTCAAAAAGTACCACTTGAAAGTGGGTGACCCCACTGTGACGTGTGGACAGACTGTGCACAGATGAGACCAAGTTAGCTTTTTGGCCACATTACCAAGCACTATGTTTGGCCCATGCATTAACACCTCCAATCCCTATAAGCACCATACTGTGGGGGTGCTTCCCATCAGTAGAGCCTGGGCATGTTTGACACTGTGTCCAAAGCTGGTAGATACTTATATACCACCTTAACATAATAGATTTAGAATGTCATTATGTTCACATTAAATATCAAACAGAACAAAAGATAATTGAGAATTCAGATAAAATTTAACGAATTGGTGAGGGGTTTAAAATCAGCCCTGGGTGTTTTTTTTTGTTTACATACCATGGTAGATGGTGCTACTGTTGCTACTGAGGTACGACTCCACCAGGGGAGCCTGCTCTTCACACTGCTTCGTCCTGCGGGCCCGAGACCGCCCGTCTACATTGGACTGCACCATTAGAGGCTCCTGCCTCTTCTTCTTCTGCTTCTGTTCCAGGAGAGCCCGCTGCAATGCATGAATACAGCAGCAGTCAATCTCACCCATTCACTTGAATGGTTGTGTCCACACGTATGACCGGTATGGCATACATAAACATTTACATTTGATGGTTCTCCAAAATCTCCTAACACGCATTGGTTAATGCGAAATGTTAAAATCCAATCTGTCTACCATCATAACATCTACGGCAAATAGCACCAATACATTCTAACATTCGCAGTGAAACTTTATTTGAGGTATTTTTGGCATTTTCTGCAATCGTGCTCATATTCCAAAATCAGTGACCCGTTTCAACGTAAACCATGAAAAGCCCAAAACATGGGCTTTTCTTTAAAAAAAAACAGAACATTTCTATGTGACCCCAAAGTTTTTGAACGATAGTGTATCGAATTTTTCATTTCTCAACATAACAGTTTGCCACCTATACTACACATCTTGTTGTTGGGCATCTTGTTAAAAAGGAAGATGGAACAAAACACACAGAACTTTCTAAAGCAAGAAAACCTGTTTAAGAAATTCAGGACAATGATCCCAAGTACAAGGCCAAAGCAAGATGGAAATGGCTCAACAAAAAAGTAGAATGTTATACAGTTGACCAGTCCTAGTCCTGATCTCAATCCCATAGAAAATCTGAGGCAGTATTTGACAATTGCTGTCCACAAGCATTGAACCACCCTGAATAACTGGATTGGAAATCCCTCCAACACTGTGTACATGTCACGGCGCCTCCTGATGCCGTGCCTTCTCCTGATCACGTCGCACCCCGGCGTTCGACGTCGCCGGCCTTTTAGGTGCCATCGTACTCGTATGTCCTGTTTTCCCATGTCCTGTGAACACACCCTTCCTGATTACCCGCCAGCTGCATCTAATGTAGTTGGCTACTTAATCCCCTGTGTGTCTTGTCTCTGTGTCCATGATTGTTTCCTGTTATGTGTATACGGTCGTAGTCCGTTGTACTACACCCTGGTACATTATAGACTGAATAAAGAGCCTTTTTGAGCCTACCGCCTGCGCATTGGTCCGCTTCCTGAAACACCTCTGACAGTACAAGGCAGGTACATACTTACAAATAGACAGAAAAAGGTGTAAGAGTTGAATATTTATTTAAGAAATGTTTTTTCTCTTCAAAATATTTCCAACCAGAAACCAATTCTATTAAACAGTAACGGATTTAGTGTCTGAATTTTAAATTACAATAAAGCAGCAAGAAAATTGAATTAAATTTTTTTTTATTTTGTATAACTATGGAATTGGTAAGGGGTTTGGATACTGTTAGCAATATTAACAATATATGTCAAATTTACCAACTTCCCTGCACATTTCACAGACACACGCAAACCAAAACCTATAACTTCCTTTCTCTCACAAATACCATTTATCTGTTGGGTAGGTGGAATCTATGTCATTAGATGGGTTCATTATCCCACTTTTCCATTAAATATTGACTGTTCTTTTTCTACATGAGTCAATTAAATTGACATAATTAAGTTCTGAGCAGTAGTTTTAAATGATAAAATAATAAGTTCTAAGCAGGCACACCCCTTCAAAAACCTTCTGTACATTCTGTACATATTTTAACATTTAAAACAACTGTGAAAGCTTTCTGGCATATACTTGTACTGTTTATAGGCTCTGGAAACTTGCATTTATTAAATATTAGAACTTACTCATAAAATGTTCACCCACCATTGCCAGAAGAAGACCGGTAAACCCTCCACGCCTGATTCCTCTCTAGGTTTCTTCCTAATTGTATGCCCTTTTAGGTTGAGTTTGAGTTTTTACTAGCCACTGTTCTTCCAACACTTGTTGCTTGCTCCTTTGGGTTTTAGGCTGTGTGTTGTAAATTCACTTTGTGACATCTGCTGATGTTAAAAGGGCTTTATCGAATAAATACCACGTATCTCTAAAAAGGCGATTTTACAGGAAGAGGAAAAAACTTCAAGATTTCAGCATGAATCAACAAAACATATTATAAATTACCAATTTCACTATATTTCCGTTCACATTTTAACCAATGTCCTCATAAAATCGCTAATTTGGACAACAATGCACCAGGGTTTTTTCACATAAATGTGTGGAGATGCTGTGTTATCATAATTACAATTAGCTGATCTGAACATGAAGTAGTTCGCAATTTGCTTCGCTTTTGTGAATTACCAAGCATTAAATATTTGCTATCAATTATACTTTTTTAGGTCAATATGGATTTATGCGGCAATCAGAATCTCCTCGTTTTGCTCTGCAGGCTCAAAAGAGCTGCTTAATTTAATTGTTTTATATTCTTTTTTATCTTACCTTACCAGATATAACAGCAGAAACACGTTCCCTTCTAAAAAATATTTATTATCATGCGCTCATCTTGAACGATGTTTTTCGTTTAGAGCAGGGGTGTCAAACCGGTTCCTCGGAGGGCCGTGTGTCTGCAGGTTTTAGTTTTTTCCTGTAAATTGGTTCCCAGTTCAGACCTAAACAACCAGGTGAGGGTAGACCTAACCAATTAGTGACCTAATTAATCAATCAAGTACAAGGTGACAGCGAAAACCTGCAGACACTCGGCCCTCCGTGGATCCGGTT
>JACXGK010005309.1:9219-33752 GCA_016801125.1 Novumbra hubbsi | reverse complement strand
ACAATGTCATGGCCAGACTTCCCCAAGAGCATAGGCCCCAGCAATGACCAAGTGACAATGTCATGGCCAGACTTCCCCAAGAGCATAGGCCCCAGCAATGACCAAGTGACAATGTCATGGCCAGACTTCCCCAAGAGCATAGGCCCCAGCAATGACCAAGTGACAATGTCATGGCCAGACTTCCCCAAGAGCATAGGCCTCAGCAATGACCAAGTGACAATGTCATGGCCAGACTTCCCCAAGAGCATAGGCCTCAGCAATGCCTGAATGTCAATGTCATGCCAAGTGACAATCATTATTTGATTTTACCAAATACCAAAGCACATACTCATACTGCCATCCGTACCAACAGATCCACTCCACCACACAACCACACTTAGTCACTCTAACACATACACTCTAACACATACACTCAAACACATACACCCTAACACATACACCCTAACACATACACTCTAACACATACACTCTAACACATACACCCTAACACATACACCCTAACACATACACCCTAACACATACACCCTAACACATACACCCTAACACATACACCCTAACACATACACTCTAACACATACACCCTAACACATACACAAACACGCTTTTATATTTATATATGTATATATATAAACATATACATGTAGACATCCAAATACACATTTCAACATACACAAAAACATACTTTTATAGACACATACAGAGTTTAATATCTTGTTGTTGTATAATGCAATTAATAGGTGTATAAAAGTATGTATAATACATCTCTGGTTTGAACCACCCAGGTTGTTTCACCCAGGTTATTTCATTTCAAAGTGAAGTTACTACCTAGATTGTCTTTCTTTTTCACAGTTGGTTACCGTTTGTCATCACCTTGGTCGTTGTATTTGTATGTCTCCAGCTCACAGTATATTAGAGAAAGCATTCATATGGTATTAAGGCTCAAGGTATATTGTCTATTATTACCAATTTGCAACACTGGTCTCAGTTGTGGGAAAGAGATCTCCTTGCTCTGATGGTTCCACTTAAGCTCCATAACAAAGCTATTCTCTGCCTCATAAGTTCAGACAGTGCTGTAAAGTTGGGCATTTGTGAATTGTGCAACAGTCGGTTCTCTTTCTAACCAGAGGGGGAACTCCCTTTGTCAGTGAATTGGATCATCTCATGAAGGTTAAAGGTCAGGTGGTTCAGAAAGTGTGACTAGGGTTTTGGCAACATTGTGTTTGTTTGTTTGAGCTTCCGTGTGTGTCTGTTACTAAATGTAGTGGTAAACTGCTTTAGACTTCCCATAAATAATTACAATATATGTTTTACTATGTTTTTTGTACATTTTAAACTGTCAGTGGAGTCGCTCTTGAAAGTTTCCAGACCAGACACAATAACTTCACATTATCACATATTATAGTTTTGGTTTAATACAAAACATTCCTTTCTCCGCCTGTCTGAATCCATGGAAGTTTCAGATGTTCTCTTACCGAAATTCGCTTTTAGCTCCTTCAGATGGTGGAATGTTTTTGAATGTTGGTTTGGTAGTATTCCGATACGTAATTGAAAACATCTGCCATACACATCTGGTTTTTCATTTAACCCTCTTTTCAGATGAGCTCTGTATGTATCAAGTGTCTTGGAGTAGTAGTACTACTCCTTCATTTTGATCTAAAATCTTCATTTTGATCTAAAGATCTAAAAAGATTCTGGATCAGCACATCTACTAAAAGTGGATTTATGAATACCAGCCTGAAGTAGTTGGCCTTTCTTCAGCTATGCCAAATCCGGTCAATCCACCATTCTCTGGTTTCAGAAAAGCTTTGTTTCTCAGAAATACCTCAAATGTTTTCATGTTGGGCCAATAGCAAAGAGAATTGTTATTGAGGAAGTATATTAGGTTGTTACTCACCTGTTCTTAACAGGTGATTGCCAGCTATCAAGCTAGGTTGTTTGGAAAGAGATGGGTTAATGTAAAGAAATCTTTTACATGTTGTTATAAACTTCAGCATGGCTCCTACTCATTTTCTTCATTCATCCTACTAATTTTCTTCATTCCTATTTGTTCTGAAATCTTAACACTTTAGGTTGCCTTTTAAAAAGCCATCAAAGTATATGTCTGATGTATATATAGATATAATGTTGTGTTGTTTGTTGATATCCCTGCCAATGTTTGTTAAGGAGAATTATAAGGCGTAATGGAGTGGTGGCAATATGTCCTGTTCCAATTTGCATTGGTACCCTTTAGCCATGAGCAGTCAATATGCCCATTTCTTGATTCATTTATCATCCATCTGTAGATTTGTTGAGTAAAAGGTAAAATTACTCAACTGTGTTTGACTATGTTCACCACTTGAGGGAAGTATTTAATTAAGACTATGTAAGCAGGTAAAGGGAGTTCAAAACTAACCAGTGATCAATTAAATAAATGTGTGTAAATTATGTATTAAGGTCACTGGTTAGTTACGAACTCCGTTTACCTGGTTGTTGAGTTCTTCCCTAGGACCTTCCCAACTGGTGAACACAGTCGAGGACTTTTACTTTGTACATTAAACACCTCTGCTTCAAACCAAATAGTATCATACATAATCCAAAAGTAGATGGGACATTTGTATGTTTTTGAAGGAAACTATCAATAGAACAATTGACAGTTTTTGTACTGTAAGATTTCTTGTGGTACAAGATATCGTTCAAATAGTTTCCTGTACCAGATATCTCTTTGAAGTTTACTTAGAAGACCTTAATTGAACTTGAACCACAATCTGAACATGATCAGTCCTTTGTGTCATTTCTCGAACTCTATAAATACTACCATGGAACATGAGTCCATTTGATACGTTTAAGGTCTCTAACACCACCGGTAGATAATACTCCTACTCTTATATTCACTATCTTTACACCTACATTTTCTTTTATTTCTAGTCCAAGTGGATCAGACAGGAAATTGTTTTTCAATCTTGCATGCCTTTTTAATATAATGTACTTTACGAGGTGAAACTTGCTTTTATATCTTTTGATTCAGGAAAACTTCAGTATCATAAAAAATGTAACGTGGGTCATCACTAAATTGGAAGGGGAGAAACAGGGATATAATATTGAAAAAAAGCATCCAGGGAGGCAGAAAATGAACACAAATAGGACCTCTACATTGGTTCCTGGATTATCAACGTGTGGTAAAATAAGATGCGGGCCCATTTTAATTTTATCATTCCTATCATTATTATTGATTCCTATCATTATTATTGTCTGTTTTTATGTACTGTTATGGTAATTATCCAGTAGTTTGAATGGGTATACTAGTCTAAAACATCAGGGCATCTGTCTACATCGTCATGAAGCTTTCAGTTGTGTGCCTTTTTGTATCTGTGATATACCCAGGTTAGTGACCTATGAAGGGATAGTTTAATTTTCTCCGTTCATTGCTGGAAAAACAAAGCATGCCTAAGATCCTATTAACCAACCCATATAAAATGAGATTTAGTTATCTGCCAAAACATGTCTATCCTATAAGCAGCTCACTGTTCATACCAAATACAATCATTTACGGTCATCATTTTAGCTTTCATGCACAGACACACTCACGTACTCAAGAAAGAATGCTCAGACTTAAATTTCACATTTTAGTCATTTCGCAGGCACTTTTATCCAGAGCGACTTACAATAAACGCATTCCAAGGTGCCTTGGAAACTAACATCTGACAATCATAGCAAGCACACTTTCCTTCATCAAAACCATTGGTGCCAGAGTGGGGGTGGGGGACACACCATCGCCAAAGGGTTTTCACCCCCCCTTTGACAAGGACTCTGCTGCCTTGGCTTCAAGGGGAAGTTTGTTCCACCATTCAGGGGCCATGGCAGAGAAGCGTTTTCCCGGGGCCGAGTGGGAGCTGCCCACCGGTGAGGGTTGGGTGGCCTGAAGGCATCACGTGGCAGAACGGAGTGCACACGAAGGGTTGTTAAGGTGAAGCATAGCCTGCAGGTAGGGAGGTGGAGTTCCCATTGCTGCACCATAGACACGCACCATCGTCTTGTAGCGGATGCCTGCTTCTACTAGAATCCAATGGAGCTTTGTGGAGGAGAGGAGCGGGCATGGGTGTATTGCGGAAGGTTGAACACAAGACGAGCTGCAGCGTTCTGGATCAGTTGCAGGAGCTTGATGACGCTAGCGGGGAGCCCAGCCAACAGTGCGTTGCAATAGTCCAGACGGGAGATGACAAGTGACTGGAACCTGAGCCGCTTGCTGTGTAAGGTAGGGTGGTATTTTATGGATGTTGTACAGCATGAATCTACAAGAGCAAGTCACCGCTTTGATGTTTGCAGAGAATAACAGGTTCTTGTCAAGTGTCACGCCATGGTTCTTTGTGCTCTGTGAGGGGACCACCGTGGAGTTGTCCACCGTGACGGACAGGACTTGGAGTGGGCAGGTGTTCCCTGGGAGGAAGGTTAAGCATCAGGTGGTGGGCTGGCATACAATCAGAGATGTCTACCAGGCATGCAGATATGCTTGTTGCAACCTGGAATCAGAAGGGGAAATCAGACTCACTGTCATCTGCCTAGCAATGATTGGAGAGGCCATGTGTGGATATAACAGTGCCAAGTGACCTGGTAGAGAGAAAAGAGGAGTGGGCCAAAGAGTGTGGAGAGGAGGATCTGATGGTTCACGGTGTTGAAGGCAGTGAAAAGATCAAGGAGGAAAAGAACAGAGGAATGAGAGTTTGCTTTGGCAGTGCAGAGAGCCTCTGTGAGAGCCTCTTTTTTTTGTCTCAGTCGAGTGACCTGTTTTGAGACCTGATTGGTCAGGGTCCAGAAGATTGTTCTGGAACAGATAGGAATAGAGTTGTTTAGAAACAGCACACTCAAGTGTTTTAGAATGAAAAGGAAGAAAGGATACTGGTCGGTAGTTTTGGACATCAGAGGGGGTTGACTTGAAGTCAGAGGGAACACGGCCAGTGGAGTTGATGAGGAAAGTAAGGTGAGGTAGAAGGTCTTCCAAGATGGTCTGGAATAGGAAGGAAAGGATAGGGTCATCACACACACACACACACACACACACACGCACGAATGCCAGGGAGAACAATCAAGTCCAACGCTCTGCAAGTGCCTCGTTACTAAAACAGCCCTAATCACGGCACAATGTGATGATTGATAGATCCGTGGGACATTTATGTTGGGGTGCTCACAAAAACACTCATAAACACGCTCGGATCACTGTGTTCTGGTTCTGCTTGGGCACTCATGTACACATCAGGCATTTTCCAACCAATAAACTAAGTATGTTTCCCCATGTTCACCATGTCTATTTATTTAATAATGGAATGTATGGACTGTGGTCTCTGTGATTGTTTTGTCTCTTTGTCTGGTTTCCAAGGGTTTTACTTCCCAGTACACATTTCCTACAAAATGTTGCCATGTTGTTACTGTAAGAATTTTTTCATAATTGTCTCTTGCCTTGTAAAATCGAACAAATGTATGTTTCAGCGTATAGGCTGTACATCTGTCTCTTCACGTGTTGCATTTTGGCGATTGGTCTTTTGCCCTTACACCTCATAAGGCCGCCCTCATCTCATTTTAGCTGTGTGTCTCTTTCCAGTGTGTTTATCACTCACACCCACTAAGTCAACACGCCATATATCAGCCGTTTCCGGTCCTCCGCCTGTCATGTGCAGCATCACCAGGCCCTGGCTATAACGGCCCCCCCAATAAACCACCACATCCATGTTGCGTCTGCTTCCTCCCTCTGTGGCCATTAGGCCCTGAGCTGCCAACACATAATTCCATTAAGACGGACATCTTTAATAATGTGAGACTGAATTAGATTATCGCTGTAGTACGAGAACCCGTGCTGACTTTTGAGATCTTAGATTTATCGGATAACCATCACAAAGGAAATGTTTTGTATGTGCTGACGACAGTAGCACGGAAAATGAAATAATCAGTGTTAAGACCATTTTTATTTAGACACTATACATAACCAAAACGTGGACAGAAGATGGACACCACAGACCAAGCATGCCATAGTGTACTTGTTGCATGATACAAGACTAAAAAGCACAAGCATTTGCATGTGGTTTTTTGAGCTTCCCCTACGGAAATGGAGATGGTACATAATTACAAGACCTGAACTACATCACGTTAGGTTCCTAGATCTTCATGTTTTACGCTTTCAGCTGAGTTTGTGTGCAGCCATCAGGTGAGTCGGTGGAGATCAACAAGTCGTGTGAGGGAGGATGGAGGCTCCAGCCCCGATGGCATCGACCGACAATGAGGTTCTTATGATTAACATGTTTCTCTCTCGGATGCATGTCTGGATTGGCTGGAGCAATTCACTCCTGTTTAATCACATTGCCTGTCATTAACAAGCCCTGTTCATGCATTCAGCTCTTTGAAACGTGTAGAGGTAGAGAGAGACATTAGAATGGATGAGTGATAGATTAGGACATTAAGACAGAGTGGAGCTGAGAAAAACTGACAGAGAAAGTAAATAGCATGTAACTGAACTCCTCCTCTGCAATGTCAGTTGCTATAGGAATCACCATGCATAAACATGAAACCCCCCAAAACCACACTATTTATCTAGCAGAGCACATTGGCATTGGTACTGATATGATGAACATGGTTGTGTAGTCTCCTATAGAGAGGAAGGCTGTGGCCCAAAATGCCACCCTAATCCCTACTCAATGCAATACTTTTTAAAACCTTCAGCTCTGTCAGAAAGACCTACATTATTGTAGTCATTTTCTTTACTTGGCTTTTACTAGCGCATTGTTATTATTTTCTATAATGAAAAGCAGCTATATAAGTTAAATAAATTAAATATTATTTTGCCAGGGGACAGTTATTATTATAATAATAATATTATTCGTATTTTCCCAAATGAATACAATGCAATGTGCAAACAATTTAAACCTTATATTCAATAGAAAATAGTACAAACAAAACATATCAACTGTTGAAATTGAGAAATGTTATTGTTTCTTAAAAATATACACCCACTTTGAATTTGATGCCAGCAACAGTTTCAAAACAGTTAGGACAGGGGCAACAAAAGACTGGGAAAGTTGGGTTATGCTACAGTTCAAAACAGTTAGGACAGGGCCAACAAAAGACTGGGAAAGTTGGGTTATGCTACAGTTCAAAACAGTTAGGACAGGGACAACAAAAGACTGGGAAAGTTGGGTTATGCTACAGTTCAAAACAGTTAGGACAGGGGCAACCAAAGACTGGGAAAGTTGGGTTATGCTACAGTTCAAAACAGTTAAGACAGGGCTACAAAAGACTGGGAAAGTTGGGTTATGCTACAGTTCAAAACAGTTAGGACAGGGACAACAAAAGACTGGGAAAGTTGGGTTATGCTACAGTTCAAAACAGTTTGGACAGGGGCAACCAAAGACTGGGAAAGTTGGGTTATGCTACAGTTCAAAACAGTTAGGACAGGGACAACAAAAGACTGGGAAAGTTGGGTTATGCTACAGTTCAAAACAGTTTGGACAGGGGCAACCAAAGACTGGGAAAGTTGGGTTATGCTACAGTTCAAAACAGTTAGGACAGGGGCAACAAAAGACTTGGAAAGTTGGGTTATGCTAAACCAAACCTGGTGGAACCTCTCACAACTAATTAGGTTAATTGGCAACAGGTCAGTATCATTGGTTAGAAAAACGAAATCCCAGAGAGGTAGAGTCTTTCAGAAGTAAAGATGGGGAGGTGTTCACCACTTTGTCAAAGAAAGGCATTTTAGTGACATATAGGGCACCAACTTAAGAATAAGAAAAGCCAGCATCTGATGGCATGGGTGACTTGCATATCTGTGAGGGCACCATTAATGCTTAACAATATACAGGCTTTGAAGCAACATGTGCTGCCATTTAGACTATGTCCTTTTCAGGGAAGGCCTTGCTTATTTTAGAAAGACAACGCCAACCCACTTCCTGCATGTATTACAGCAGCATGGCTCCATAGTAAAGGAGTCGGGGGCTAACCAGGCCTGCCTGCAGTCCAGACCTCTCACCTGGTGAAAACATTGGTGCATTATAAAATGAAAAGCAAAGAACTGAACTGTTGAGCAGCTGCAATCCTATATCAAGCGTGAACTAGACCACATTCCAATTTCAAAACTCCAGCAAATGGTCTCCTCAGTTCCCAAAATGTGTGAGTACTGTTAAAAGAGGTAATGCAAAACAATCGTAAACATGCCCCTGTTCCAACTTTTGTGATGCGTGTTTACGGCATCAAATGTAATTTTCCCAAAACAATACCAACACTAGACAAAATATGATACCAGCATACTCATTTCCCCCCTTTGACTAATTGCCTTCATTAATTAAATCCAAGAGTAGTTAGAATTAATTGCATTTGTAAATAAGTCCCTTGCCTCTTCCCGTGGAGTCATTCGCAATGTAATTACGGCGATCTAATTATGATGCCATTATTCTGTTTATTTTGGTATTGGTAAATGTAGACCAAGCATGTTTTTAATTCAATGTCTTTTCCCAAATGGACACATGATTGTATCTGATTTGCTTGTGTAAGAGCCAGTTTGATTCCCTGATTGTTTTGATTAGGGGAGAGTGATAACTTTTTAAAGGGGTGTCTGGTCTGAGTCTAAACACTGCCATCTGGACTACATCCTTGACCAAAGAAGGGGTTCCAGGAACAGAAGTGTTGCCACATGCATGAAAACACCTGCATTGGCGCACCTTGGCACGCTGGCACACATACACACATACACATGCCTGACAAAGGGGTCTGAGTTTAGTGCAATCAGAACATTGTACAGTACAAAACAGGTAGGATTACATGCTGACATCAGCATTTTCTCCCTCAGTGTAATACCATCATTCATGAGTAGGTCTGGCGCATTTAGTGGAGGAATGAAGTAACCTTTAAAACATTAAAATTACAACATTATTACAGTGACATGGTTCAATTAGCTGACCAATAACCCTCCCGTTCTGTGATGGTCACAAGGCCCTGATCTCTTTCCAGTACACTGACCATCCCAGAAGATCTGAGACCAAATCACTATAAATCAGGGTTTAGGCAACACTGGTCCTGGAGAGCTGAAACATTTGTGGTTTTCATCTTCTCCTAATCCGAGACTAATTCAGACTTGGGACATCTGAGGGTATTCCAGACAGATGACTTAACAGATTCAGGGTTCCCTGTACATAATCTTAACTAAATGATGAAGTTTCATTGCCAAATGTCTGGGTCTCATCCCAAATAATTTGGCTATTTGAAGCGTAGATTCATTGATCTGACAACTTCCACATGGCCACAACATTAAATACGGTCTACAACCAAATGACAGAAATGAGACGGACATCATGGAGTCAAAACAACAGGTAACAGGTTTAGTTCAGAGGATTTGTTGCTATGATTTCACCTCAAGCTGTCTTTCTGGAGCCAAAAACAAAGTCAATAATTCAGCTTCTGGAATAGACCTCAGGTGAGTGTAATTAAATAGCAGGTAGAAGCAAAACAACAAAGGATTTGTGTGGAGCTGTGGTCCATTAGTAATACTCCCTGCTCCGTGATTCGCTGTCGGAGAACCATCTCTACCCCTCTACCCTCTATGGCTCATCTCCATCTTTCACACTGACAGTAAAACCCCGGGTGAAAAAAGTGCAAATGCAATTTCCTTTCAAAAAAAGATATGATACATGTTTTAGCGCAACAAGACTGACGTTGCCCATCCTTGGAATACATACTGAAGCCATTCTTTCAACTCAAAGGAACTTCATTTGTGCAGGCGGAAAAAGCAATTGCACTATTCTCATAACATTAGCCCGTTCATTGTGTATGTTACCTGACTTCAGATGACCAACATCGGGTTTGAACTTCATGTTGCGGTTCCCCTGAGCTAAACATTTAATTGTGCCAAGGAGGAATGTTCTTGCTTTCTGAGGTGGACACACAGTTGGGTGTAAGGGGAAAGGTCTACAGGTCTAGAGGTCTACAGGTCATAGGTCATAGGTTCCCCCGGCTCCTCCTCCTTGCTGTCCTCCTCCTACCTTTGAAGAATGTCAAAAGTCAATTAAGGAAAAGTGTACAAGCGAACAACTTTGCACATAATGACACTGTCAGCCTAGAAATAACTTGAATTAATATGAATCCCATAACAGGATGAGTTTAAGGTGGTAATAAATCCCTTCAGCTGGTTGTGCCAGAAGCTGTATGGATGAAAGGTAGCATAATTTTTATTCAACTATGGTTTGTCTCCTCAGATAAAACAACGTCTGTAAAAAGAAACTGTTGAGGAGAGAGGCACATTTTCCCAAACTCCTCCATTCCTATCCTGGCAGCCTGTGCTACTACAGGTTTTTGGGTTCCACAGAGAAGCATAGGACAAAGGATTTGATGATTGAATGAGCGCTGCCCAATTATGAAAGCAATCTAGAATCAACAGTCCTTATCTGACATTCTTTGGTGTTGTAATATCTGGGTTGCGGTCTGGTCAGAGAGTCTTCGCTGTAACAACAAATAACGAGTAGTGCTTTAAAGATTGTGGCCTGCACTTTAACCCCGCTCTGACTGTCCAACTGTCCTTCTGGATTGTTTTAATGGAATCCGGACTTCCAATTGGAGAAGCTCAGAGGTAGTTCCAAAACAAACATGCAGCGGCAGCCTACATTTGTGGGTAAGCATAGGCCGCTTCTCAGCGTGTCCAGAGGTTGCCCCTAAGATGCCCCACCCCCACCCGCTGCCATTGGACTGAACCATCAGGCAGACAAGAGGATTCTGAGTGTCTTATCTCTCCAGAGACCATCAATACGTCCCCAAACGGGTCCAACACACCAGCGTTTCAGACCATCTGCGTGGACTTGGTGGGGAGGGTAAACTCAGAACAGGCACTGGGCTGGCAAACCTCCAGTTGGACGGACTCCTTCCTCCCCAGGGAGGACTTAAATACTCTAGAGCGCAGCAAGGGCCTCTTGCACAGCGCACCCCAGAAGAAGCGCAGCACCGATGGGCTGAGGAAGATAAACACCCAGGGGTCCGCGATGGAGTTGGTGGACAGAAAGAGAAGAGCTATGAGGTCCATCGGGTCTTTATCTTTCTGCTTGACAATAGAGTTGATGTACACGCGGACCTAAGAGACAGCAAGGACAGGGAGGAGAAGGCACTGGTTAATGTCCTGATTTAATGATTTATTGCGGAATGCCTACTGCTGCCTCTGAATGGTTAAAGCTGGTCCAGTGGACAGTAGCAAAGCCTGATGAAGCACATTCTCAGCAAACCAGTGTGTGAACTAATAGGTATGAATGTAGATACGATTCACATGGCTTGGCCTACTGAAAACCGGGGGGGCTTAGGCATATATCTTTTCATGGGGCCCAGGATGTT
Organism: Novumbra hubbsi; assembly: GCA_016801125.1. Classification (NCBI taxonomy): domain Eukaryota; kingdom Metazoa; phylum Chordata; class Actinopteri; order Esociformes; family Umbridae; genus Novumbra; species Novumbra hubbsi. The sequence goes on along the minus strand of JACXGK010005309.1, from coordinate 22,427 downwards.
GTATTTCTTTGCTTGATTTCATGAATCTTGATTGTTTTTGAACTGTCAGCCCTTTGACACCCTCTATTTAGTTCTGTTCAGCCTGTTTGACGTTGTAAGGGGTTTTCCGCTGATATAGAGGGTGTTACTCATCGCAGTTTGGGATTCTGCATTTTGACCTAGATTCTAGCCTACTACAGTTGTAATTTTGCTTTTCTCCCTGGGTTTTTGGATTATTTGGACTTCCTGCTTCACCTTTGGATTTTCAATATTGTCTGACCCTCTTGTACCACTGCCTATGTTTTATTCCACGCTAAGTCCCTGTGTAGTTCTGGAACTCTTTCTGTCAATAAACCAGCTGCGCACAGCGCTTGAACCACCCCCCTTGCCTTGAGTGCATTCATTACAACTGCTCAAACATACAGGGTTTACAGGGTTTGTTGAAGCTAATCAAACAAGAGAAAGTAGACGGAGGCCTGAGAAATATGACACTGTTTAAATAGTTTTTCCTACATATGAAATGAACAGAGCGAAGGAGGCATTTGGGGTTTTAGACCATTCTTTTTTCCTAGATTCTGTGGGACCAGGGCCAGGATATGGACAGGGCAAATGGGGCATGGTCAATTGGCGACTACTGTTATTTTGCATTACAATATATATGCAGTGTTTTTCTGTTAAACCAATAAAAGCTTTCGGATTTATACATGTTGTCCAATCAAATTAAAGTTGCTGCTTAAAAACAGTGAGAGTGACAACTGTTATTTTTTTCTAACCTGGCATGGAATTGATCCCATATGTGATTTATAGTGTTGTTGTTTTTTTTCTTTCATAGACTGTCAGAAATCCAGTAACAGTGGTACTTCAAAAAGAAAAGCAAAAAATAAAGGAAGCAAGGGAGGTGATATTGTAGAAAAAATTAAGTAATTTTTATGTAATATCCTTTTTTTCCTGTAAACAACTCGAAAATCTACAAGGAATGAGTTTTACAAGGGTGGACGAACAAGTGAGTTTAGGGTTGAGCTGGGGGGGCCCTCCAAAACACTTCCCTGGGGCCTCATAGAATATAGATCTGTCCATGTGTGGAAAATAAGCTATTTTCGAAATATAAGACCAATATAGTAGCCTACATTATATTTAAGGACCTGCCAGTTCCCTTTCAAATACTAAAAAGAAAAATGTACACATCTCGATAGTTTTAAATGTTTCTTATGTTTGCAAGAAACACACACACTAAGATGTGTGTACGGTTGCAGTTTCACAAAGTGTCTAAAGCATCGCTAAATATTAACATCCTACAAGCTCAACTCAATACAAAGTGGAAAACCCCGCGACAGATATTATGACGTTTGTACCTGTTTGTCTCTAACCTGACATCATTTAAGAGGCAGTAGGATTTGAAGTTCACAACTTAGGCAACGTCAGAGTACTTGTTCTACATGGTAACTCAATGTATTGGCAATAATAAGGAACACACACACACACGAATTGATGTGTCTCTACAGAAATAGGAGTCCGCTATACGCAACCACTCACTCCAAACAGAGACAAGTTGCCCTTCTGACATACCATTCTATTGATCGAATGATTCCTGATATCCCATTACAGCTTTAGGTGTGTGTGCATATCTTCAAAATATACCCTGAACAGATGTTGAGGCATGACCTCCATCAATGTCGAGAATGACTGTGGGTGTTGGGTGGAAAAGAAAAACCAAACCAGAAAATATGAACATAATTGTTTCGTTGTGGTTATACATTCCGTAGCGGCTTTATTATCGGTTTAATATCAGAAATCATTAATGTGAACCACTTGAATAAATTGTTACCTTGTCTCACTACTATCATAAAAAAATGTTTAGTTAGTTTAATTTAAAATAACAAAAGCTTACCCCGCCCATGTTGGGTTAAAACGCTAAAGGAGAGATGGTCTTTGAGAAATGTAACCAGTCATAACCACCAGTTTTAACCACGCAGAGTTTGTATAACATTCCGACCATCACACATTTTGGAGTAGAACATATATTGGGATAGAGCCCATAACGCACACATATATAAGATATTAAGCTACATAATAAATTACTGATTCATTTGCGTAAATAACAATTGTTAGAAAATAAAAAGGGATAAAGAGAATTATCCTTTTTTTCCAATAGAACTTACCACCAGAGGAAGGGAACAAATGACGAATATCACCGTCATGAACACCAGTACTATGAGATGCTCAACCTCTTCAGTCATGGAGAGGACTCTCCGGTCTTTCTTACTCCGCGTTGTCACAGATCCCCCATTTAGTTTGCGCCTCCGGTACATCAAAACCAGGTGATAAACGACAAATGCATTAGAAGCAGCTACAGAAAGGACCAAAATTAGGATAACGGTAGCGTACAGGACAGGATAAACTCGGTCTTCTGGCATGCTCGGATTCATGTCAATGAAGCACCATGTCCCCGGGCAATACTGCACGTAGTCCCCGAAACCCAAGAAGGGCATGGTGCAAAACAAAGCGCAAACCAAATAGATGAAAGGAATGGTGATGTATCCACAACGTTTAGTGATGTGCCTCCCGTAGAAGTAGGGATACCCAATGGAGAGGCATCGCTCGAACGCCATGGCGAACAGAATAGATAAAGTGGCCAAACTGAAGAAAGTCATACAGAATCCAAAATACTCACACATTGCGGGAGGCTCAGTGGCAATCATAGCAATAAGGGTTGTGTTATTGGAATAGGCTGCTAGGACAAAAGGACTGACTAGACAGGTGCCCATCAAGTCCGTGACGACCAACGTGGTAACCAGAATGTGGAAAAGCGACAGTCGCTGGCGGCTCTGGTCCTTCCTGCGCCGAATCTCTAAAAGGATTAAAGCGGCCAGGTTCCCTATCAATCCGGCGGAGAACATGATCACGCTGGGAAGCGGGTTCCCGTTGTCTATGTGCTGATTGCTGTGGCATCGTCCACCGCTGTTTTCCATAGGAAAGGTTATCCTCTGTCAAAGATTGCAGCTTTATCTTTTTAGACTAGCTTCCAAGAATATTCCCTGTTCTTTACAGTAAAACAAAGTAAGTTAGTTTTTCCCACCGCAATGTAATATTAGAAAAAAACGCCAAGTGCAATAGGCTCAATCCTACTCTGCTGAATAAAGTGTTCGTGTGTTTTGAAATAGGTTCCGGAAATTTTGATGCGACAGGTTAAAACAGCTCTATGGTGATGGAGCCACGCGCTTTCTTATTCCACCTTTTCTTCACGAATTGCTTGTAGTCAAAGTAAAAATTATAGAGCATGCGCTATGTTTGCCCAGCTTCTATATAATTTCATATTCAGAAAACAAATAAAGCCAAAAGAATAATGGGCAAGCCCACGTGTAGTCATTCGGTCCATTACTTGCGATGATGTGTTTTTTTTTTCAATTCGTTCGGTAAAAATGTGTCGGAAGTTCAGGAGTGAGCAACGCATTCCCCTCCCCGAATAAGCCGTTTGAATGAATTGATGCAAGGAAGTCACCAACAAGTCGACACACCCTCTCCTTAAATACCAGGGTGGAAATATTTGATTTAGGGACCGGTGTAAAAAGGTGAATAATTCTTATTTTATAATTGGTAAACAAAAAAGTTTGAGTAGAATACATATTTCCGAATGAATTTTAGGTTTTATGTTTTTGAGAGAAAATATATTGATGTATTATATTATTTTACTAATAAATCAATATAGATATTTTTGAACATATATGTATTAGGATATTTGAGTGTTCATGCATTTGTTTTGAAGATGGCTGCGGTCCTACAGTATTCAGGGCTGTTTTTCCGGCTGGGACATCCTGCTGCGAGGTGGCCGCTCCTGGGGGCTTGTTGGACAACAAGGATGTTCCTTGGGGTTCTTCGGGTCGTAGCGTATATAAGGTGGGGTTTTGGCATGCATCTCTACACGGAGAACCGTGTACCTGTGACATACCCTGCGAGTTATTCACGGCCCTACTCTTCGTGGAGTGAGTTTGTGTAAATGTATATTGTAGATGTGTCTATTGTTCACTACATCTGACTCTGCTAGCATTCAGTTAGCATTCAGGTTAGTTGTTACAGTATCATAACAGAAAATCACAATGAAATACAAAGTAGTGAAAGACAAAGTTGTCTAATACAAAGTCATGTCAAAGACAAAGTTGTGTTGATGAAAAAATGTATACAAATGTCTTTCATGCTGTTCACTTTTACCCCGGTCCCTAAATATGGAAGAGACCCAGAAATATGCTACCAATATGAATTTGTCTTAAATCTCGAGAAACAATAATTTATATTTTTATTTTGTTGGTTTAACTTCTCAACCGAGAAGACAAATTAACAGCAATGTAATTAGAATTGAAGGAAATTAGACAGTCAAGCATGTGCCGAGTCCGGCTAAACAAAGCTGCAGGGGGATGCTAGAATCAACAGGTGGTGTTTGATACAGAGGGTGTTGGTGCTTGATATTTCGGAGATGCAGGTGGCTGAGGGAAAAAAGTTCCAGAACTTCAAGCCAGCAACGCTGATTACTCAGTCCTCCGTGGACCTTGTTTTGGGAATATTGAGTTGTCCAGAGTCAGTCGAACATATCGAGCGAGGGGGTGAGAGTAATTGTTTTAGAACTTCCGGGAAACATGAACGTATCATCGGAATTCCTATTAGAAATCATCATGTTTTTTATAGTTAGGTAATCTGATATGATACGTTTTAATATTAGAATCAGTTTTTTCTAAAATAAATTGTGATTTCGATGACCTGTTAAGGATTACATCCTGGCCAGGAGAAACCTGCTAAAAAAGCAATGTTAGTGTACCCCTCCTCTAAACGCTGTTTTCAGCTTTTACTACACGTTTTGGATCTAGTCTGCCCTGACTAGACGTTAGACGGTGCAATTTATTGCGGAAAGACATGACCAGAGGCTGTGCAAATAAGTAGTCCGGGAGGTCTAGAACTTAGTCCATGTGATTTTCTCTTTATTTTATTAAAGGGATATCGACGCAAAATATCGTCAAAAAGCGCACCCGTTACATTTCTATTCATATCTCCAGACTGGTTAAAGATAGAAGCCTACGGTTTTTCACGTTGTAGTCTGCTGCAGAGAATGACATGTCGTTTGTGTATTAAAGTAGAAGCCTTCCAAATATCGACTACATCAAAAAGGTGGCACATTTAGGATCATAATCAAATCTGATCTTGGATGTTTGTATAGACAATAAACTGTCTTTTAAAACTTGCTTCAGTCTTTTGTTGAGCTAACCTTGAGATATAACCAACAGTTGCACACTTGTCAATTTGGGGCAAGTTGTCTCAATTGGTGTGTTTCTGCAAGCAGTATTGTTTTGATTGAAAGGAATGACTTGAATCTAGGCATGATTTTTTTGATTATGAGTTCATTAATAACATTGAATTTGGCTTTGAATTTGAAATAGAAATCAATATTCAGAATTAATTAGTTGTGTTGGTATGTGTTGATAATCCATTCAAGAATTGTGACATATTACCCGCTGATGGGGTAAATTGTCACAAGTGCACCTTCTCTATTTACCTCCATAATTAAATAAGATATGAAGAAGTTATAAAGACAAAATATGTACCCAAGGCATCCTTCTTTAATTTGGTATGACATACAATTGGGGTGCCTATTTTCCAGTAGACTTTACACAGTGTGAAAAGTGTGACAACACACCCCGCTCTCCCCTATTCATTTACATTTGAAAGGGTCGCTGTGTAGAATTCTAAACAATAAAACAACCTGACTGATCGTCTTCCCTTTCCGAAAAGGACCTAAAAAATATACATATTAGCTTGTCCATGTTGTTTCACAGTGGAAAAGGCGTGTAATAAAATATCTAAGAAGATAACAATACGACACAATCTGATACAGGGACCGGCGAGAATACTTTTTTTTACCATTGCCCCATAAGTAATTTTTCAAGAAATAGTGAATAAGTGCAACGGTGTATATTGGCCAAATACCACACCCCACAGTCCACAATGTTTAAAAATTCATCTTAAAAACAGGTTAGAAATAGATTGAACGTATCAACAACTAAAACGTATCCATCCCAAATGACATGAACATTTGTTGTCCTGACAATAAACCAGTTTCAATTTAGTTGAAACAATATTACATACTACTCTAATGAAGGGATGCACATCCATTCTAATCATGCCATTTACTTGGGCTGAGTATGCTCAGCCCTGTCATTTTGTTAAGGAACAATTAGGATGCGCCCGTATGCTATTTGTCGATATAATGCTTTTTGTATACTTTTATATGTTTAATGGAATGTTTAATAATCATCAATTCGATAGGTTTATTAGAATAGGCTTATCAAGAATTAAACATTGGTATTATGGCGTGTCTTTTTTGTGTGTATGGCATACAGTTACGGCAATGCCACCTGGTGGAGGGTTTAAGTATCATGATCCGGTTGTTTATAGGTAATATGAGCGGTAATATGAGCGGATTTCCGATATCAGGTCGGATCAAATTGGTTGTTCGAAAAAGAAAAACATAGTCTGAAATCGGATTAGATAACTTAATCCAATCTTGGTTTTGATCTTGATCCAATTTTCAGTATGGGTTGTCCAAAACCTTTTAGTAGGTGTATGAGCCTAAATGCAGGTTATTTATTAAATATAAATATTTGACTAATTAGCAATCAATCATTTAAGTTCATATGTAAACAATAGTAACTACACAGTTATTTATTTATAAGGACTTGTAAGGGATAATTTAATTATTTAAAGGTTTATGTATTTAAAGTTCTTATTTACTCATATTTAAAACTTAATCGTTTTATTTCTTGTACTAAGTAAAAAATATGTGGATTATTCAGAATGTATGTAACCTCATTTAAATTAAATTTGTAATTTTTAGGGATAAGGGACTGTTATTGTTGCTTCATATTAAGTGAGTCTTTAATTGTCTATGATGTTCTCGCTACGAAAGGTTTTGGGGTTGTAATCTTCTGGTAGTCAGGCAAGGAGAGAGTGGAGAGGAGCCACAAGGTTTTTTGATCTCTTACGTTATTCTCTCTCTTATTAATTAATCTTTTTTTTCAATTACTGCTAATGGCGCAGTAAATAGTTCGACTACGAGTGGTCCGACGAATTTCAGGAAATTGTTCGAACGTCAAGCTAAGGCTTCATTCTTGGCAAACCAACAGTAGGATTGGGATATCTTTGATGCAAAAAACAACAACAACAACAGGATTATCGTGATCACAGCAAAGAGGTGGCTTCAGAGTGGATTTCAGAAACAGAATCTAATAAAACTTTAAAATTGGTCCAGTCATACTACATTTGTATTTTTTGTAGTATATTCACATTAAAAAAAGATGTCCCGATAAAATAAAAACGTATATTCAAATTGATTCAGTTAAAAATAAATATTCTGAAATACCTTGATGTGATCAATAATGTATGACTAGACATACAGCAGTGGCTCCCATTTCTAATTGATTGTGTCAGAGAAACAGTCAGATTGACATTTAACACTACTACTAGTATTGACTGAGAAAGCATTTCAGGCATTTTAACTCATATATTATACTTTTATTGGATTTCAAGGCACTTACCATAGGAAATGATACAAATTATTCTCAGAACCAAATTAACTGTCACACAAAAAGAGAAAAAAAAAATTATGATATAAGTGATATACTGTTATCTGATTTGGATTACCAGAAATGCCATAGAAATGCCTTTAATGGAAACACAAAACTAACGTTTAGGGCTTTATTAAATAAAAATGTTCTTAATATTCTTATCATCAAAATATATTTTTATTGTAAAAGCCAAAGAGAAATCTTCTTGTTGCTAGACTTACAAATGTTTGTTTCCCCTGGAAAGCTCTTCATCTTCAAACAAGCAGGGCACTACGGGGTTTTGTGCTACGTTCTGGTGGATGGGGTTTTATGCTACGTTCTGATGGATTGGGCTTTATGCTACGTTCTGGTGGATGGGGTTTTATGCTACGTTCTGATTGATGGGGTTTTATGCTGCGTTCTGCTGGATGGGGTTTTGTACTGTGTTCTGGTGGGTGGGGTTTTATACTGCTCCAATTGAACAAACTCTTGTTTTACTGAGCACATAAGGAGAGCAGCCCACAGTCAATTATTAATCTTTCATACATCCATAACTTTTATAATAAATATTTCCCAACTGTCCATATCTGCTAAGCCACACACATCAAACCCACACAGACTTGTAATAAAACTGGATTACATAAAAACATTATGTCCAAGAATTTTGGTTTACATTAACAACAGCATTTCAGGTGTGCTGCTGTTTTCATTAAACTTCACTCTTCTTAGGGATTTTGGGGATTTCAGCTGCTCAACAGTTAGGGGTCTCCTTTGTTGTATTTTTCATTTCATAGTGGGCCAAATGTTATCAATGTCTGGTCTGCAGGAAAGCCAGTTTAGCACCTAGACTCTTTTACTACAGAGCCTTGCTGTTGTAATACATGCAGATTGTGGTTTGGGATTGTCTTGCTGAAATAAGCAATCAATCTATCAAGTTTATTTATACAGCACAATTCATACATAGAAACAATTCAATGTGCTTAACAGGACATTAAAAGAGAAATATAATTTTAACAGTTTGATTGAAACAGACATGGATCAATTTAACATGTACAGAATAAAATAAAAAAGAAATAAAGATAAAAGTTTAAAGGAAAATTAAGAAGGGTTTTAAAAAGAAAATGAAAAAGTCTGGTATAGGTTTTCCATGTTGCTTTTAAAGTATCTATTAAAGCTATAGGGCACATTGTGAGGTCAAGCCCTCAGTCATAGGCACGTGAAAACGTGAGTGTTTTTAAACCGGACTTGAAAATTGATAGGTTTGGGGCATGTCTAAGATCTTCTGGTAGCTTGTTCCAGTTGTGTGCCGCATAGCTACTAAATGCCGCTTTTCCATGTTTACTTTGGACTCTGGGCTCTACTAGCTGGCCTGAATTCATAGATCTTAGAGGCCTGCTTGGTTTATATTCTTCAAACATATCAGATAAGTATTCAGGCCCTAAACCATTCAGTGATTTGTAGACTAAAACATCACCTTAAAATCTATTCTATAACTGACTAGAAGCCAATGCAAAGATTTAAGAATCAGAGTAATGTGTTCTGTTCTCTTGGTCCCGGTTAGCATTCTTGCGGCAGCATTTTGAATGAGCTGCAGCTTTTTTGTAGTCTTTTTGGGAAGTCCAGTTAAAAGCCCATTACAGTAGTCAACTCTACTAGAGATAAATGCATGGATAAGCTTTTCTTGGTCTTCGCGGGACAGCATGCCCTTGATTCTAGCTATATTTTTAAGTTGATAGAATGCTGTTTTGGTGACCGTTTTGATTTGACTGGGAAACGTGAGGTTAGAGTCTATTAGAACACCAAGATTACGCACTTGGTCTCTGGTCTTTAGGACCCGAGAATTAAGCTCTTTAGTAATACTTGTTCTGTTGTTTGTGTTGCCAAATACAATAATCTCAGTTTTATCTTGGTTCAATTGTAGAAAAGTTTGGTTAATCCAGGTATTTACTTGTTCTATGCAGTGACACAATGCATCTATTGAGCTATAGCCCGATGGTTCGAGAGTCTTTTCGAGAGAGACTTTTTCGAGAGACTTTTTCAAGAGACCTTTTCAAGACCTTCCCTGAAAAAGATGTTTTCAGGATGGCAGCATGTCCTTTTGCTCCAAAACCTGTTTATATTGTTCAGCATTTATGTTTCCTTCACCGAAGTGCCATGAAGTGCCAGATGGTCCGTCCCTTCTTTAGCCCGGAGGATGCAGGGTCCATGATACCCAAATATAATTTCAAATTTAGATTTGTCAGACCACTGGACTGGTTTCCACTACGCCTCAGTCCTCACTCATTTGTGGATGAAGCGGCATGCTGTGTTTACCAACAATCGTTTTGGAAGTGTTACTAAGCCCATGCTGTGATGTCCACTACAGAATCATTTCGGTTTTAATGCAGTGCCATCTGAGGTTCTGAATATCACAACCACCCAATATTGGTTTTTGGTATTGTCTCATGCGTACAGAGATTTCTCCAGACTCTCAGAATCTTCAAAATATATTATGTACCGTAGATGTTGAGATCCCCAAACTCAAACACAATTTTACATTAAGAAACGTTTATTATTAAGTTGTTGTACTATTTGCCTGTGCGGCCATTCACTGGTGAACCCCTCCCCATCTTTACTTCTGAAAGACTCATCCTCACTGGGACACACTTTTTTATTCCCAATGTTACAGACCTGTATCCAATTAACCTAATTAGTTCTGAGATGTTCCACCAGGTTTTGTTAAGCATTACACAACTTTCCCAGTCTTTTGTTGCCCCTGTCCTAACTGTTTTTCTATACATTTTACAAAGCATTTCATCTTTAACCTAGCTAGCTAACTAACTGAAGAGCAGATACAAATCAATTGTGACTTTTTAAAGTCACTAGCAGGTATTTAAAACGATTGAAACCTTTCTTTAAAGTACGTTTGTGGTGATGTTGTGCGAGTTTACCACAGCAGTTTTCTCTAAAACTAGCGTGAGCAAGTAGTTAGTAGAAACGTGAATAAAACTGCTATAGCGAGCAGCTCCCTCTGTAGGACGAAACAAGCACTACCCGATTGAGATTTCAACCGATAAGCTTCGCTGCACTGTCTTTCTTGCGACGTAAAATGTTGTTTTACTTTGCGGTCTCTTTAACGCACAGTTAAGAACATTTCTGTGGACAGCTCCAGCCGGAGACATTGCCACAAAAATGCCGCAGTGACGCCACTGGGAGGCACCTGGTAGCATTGGATTCCTTTAACAAGTTGTTAATTCCCCTACGCAAAACGTTCATCCTGTCTAATCATACATGGCCTTATTTCTGGATGTCATAAACTCACGCAGAATGAAACAAAACATTAGTTCCCTGAACATTTTAAATTAGAAATGTAACTTGTTTTAGCATCCTTTTTTGGCATTTTAAGCCATTTATTTTCTTCAGCTAGTTCTCATCCCCATACAATAATACCATATATTTGTGCAATAATATGTATATTCGCACTTTTATTTACATATGCTATCCTTATATTGTTTAATAAAATGCAGTCAACGGTAGCTTTATAATTTCGCTTCACGGGAGTACTTTGTAATTGATGTAAAACCAAGGAAAATACTGTATATGAATGACATTGTTATAACTAAGGTTCAGTAAGATATTGCTCTCCCTCAAAAAAATCTCTATGCAATGCTCCCATTTATTGAAGTCGTTTGGATTAAAAGTCATGTTTTCTTTCTCAATTGAAACCAGATGGTGTGCAGTATTTTGCCAGTCAAGACAAGCGGAACCAATCAACAGTCCGTAAACTACTAAATCCCTCCCGCTTAACTTCGGAGGAGTTCGGTCAGAGGTAGAAATTGATGCGGATTTAAATTCCTATAGAATCAACTTCTTCTTATCTCCCTGCAAGAGCTGGCGGTGATTCCCTTCTAACCGCTGCATGATCAATGAGTAACTTTTAAAGCATTTATAATGGCAAGAGGAATATTAACGATCTTTCTACTTCAGTTGTCGTGGACTGTCCATCTTGTAACTGCCATTCAGAGGAAAGATATGTTTCCTTATGGGACACCGAACGGCGATTTTACTCTTCAGAATGGGGACGACGAGACATCTAAAGTACTTGCGTTAAAGAGACCTCTCTATTTCTATGAAGCGCAATTCAGTGAGCTATATGTAAGTGTTCCATTTCTATTTACCCTGTGTACTTACCTTTCTGGATTTGTTTTGCTTAATTTTTGCAGATTTAGTAAATGGAAAGGATAATGAATTACTTAAAGAGCTATGTCCGAGTACGGTCAATAACGTTTTTTTGTATGGTAGAGGTACATGAACGGCTCGTTAATATGGTTAATACAATACCCAAATCAGTAACATAGCCATGCTAAAGTATATATTTGTTGACTGTAAATGGATTTCTAAGAATGCTCTATTATATAATATGGATTTTGTCGTAGTTTGAATCTAGTCAATATGTAATGTCCTTTGGTCTTGAACATGTCTTTTTCGATGCTTACCTGGAACATTAAATCATGATTCTTATTAACAAAATCACTAATTTGAATTAAATAGCTAACAACCATTTAACATTCCATTGTTATCTGTTACAGTAGCTAATTAAGTCACATGGAAAATCCTTTATTGTTTCAAACATATATAAATTAAATGTATTTTTTTTGTCGTCTTTACTGTGTGGAAAAAAGGGTAACAAAGTTATTTACGGTCTCTGTTAGCCCTTAAAACAGCTCCAGCATTACCAAGTGTAGCACACTTTATAAGAGGTTTTACAATGAAACCTTTCACCTTTCAAACAATTGTTGTTAAATTCCAAATCGTCCCCTGAGGCACCCCATAAGATCTGAAAGGAGTGAGTAACCATAGGCAAGTACTCTAGCATCTTTCTGATAGGCTGGGTACAATTCTGGATGGATTGAATCCACCCAAACAAATGATTTCTGATTTGCAGAAGTGCCTAGGCTCCAGGGGTCTCTCAGAATGATGTAAATCTAATGAAGTTGCTGATTAAAATTGGGCTAAACATTTTTTTTATCTGGTTGATGACCAAGTCAACGCTCTGTTCGATGACAACAACACCCTGTTTGTATCTGCCCTCTTCCCCCTTTCTACCTCTCCAGGTTGCGACCAATGGCATTATCTCAGCCCAGGACCTGCCCATGGAGAAGCAGTATGTGGACGATGGCTTTCCCACCGACTTCCCGGTCATCGCCCCTTTCCTGTCCGACATCGACACGAGCGAGGGGAAGGGCGCCATCTACTACCGGGTCACAGAGTCGCCTGCCATTCTCAACCAAGTGGGGCAAGAGGTGCGCCGTGGCTTCCCCGACACCAGATTCACGCCAACGCACGCCATTATCGCCACCTGGGAGAACGTGGCAGCCTATGGGGAGGCAGCACGGGCCACCGATCAGTCAGATAGGGTGAGTCTGTTGGTATGTCTCTGTCTGGCAGTCTATTGGTATGTCTCTGTCTGGCAGTCTGTCGGTATGTCTCTGTCTGGCAGTCTGTCGGTATGTCTCTGTCTGGCAGTCTGTCGGTATGTCTCTGTCTGGCAGTCTGTCGGTATGTCTCTGTCTTGCAGTCTGTCGGTATGTCTCTGTCTGGCAGTCTGTCGGTATGTCTCTGTCTGGCAGTCTATTGGTATGTCTCTGTCTGGCAGTCTATTGG
>JACXGK010005308.1:0-33672 GCA_016801125.1 Novumbra hubbsi | reverse complement strand
TATGTGTTCAGTGGTTTAGTGTGTAGAGGGTATGTGTTCAGTGGTTTAGTGTGTAGAGGGTATGTGTTCAGTGGTTTAGTGTGTAGAGGGTATGTGTTCAGTGGTTTAGTGTGTAGAGGGTATGTGTTCAGTGGTTTAGTGTGTAGAGGGTATGTGTTCAGTGGTTTAGTGTGTAGAGGGTATGTGTTCAGTGGTTTAGCATGTAGCGGGTATGTGTTCAGTGGTTTAGCATGTAGCGGGTATGTGTTCAGTGGTTTAGCGTGTAGCGGGTATGTGTTCAGTGGTTTAACGTGTAGCAGGTAGGTGTTCAGTGCTTTAGTGTGTAGCAGGTAGGTGTTTAGTGGTTTAGCGTGTAGCGGGTAGGTGTTCAGTGGTTTAGTGTTTAGCAGGTAGGTGTTCAGTGGTTTAGTGTGTAGCAGGTAGGTGTTCAGTGGTTTAGTGTGTAGCAGGTAGGTGTTAACGGCGTGGGGAAAGAAAGTAGTGAACATCACTCAACTGTGACCAAAAGCAATATAATGGAAGACAAACTATTCATGGCACACGCGTGTGTGTGCTTGCTTATAATATGTGTGTTTGCATATAGTTTGTGTGTGTGTGTGTGCGCGCTTGCATATAGTGTGTGTGTGCTCTTGCATATAATGTATGTGTGTGTGTGTGTGTGTGCTTGCTTGCAATGTGTGTGTGTGTGTGTTTGAGTTGGTTGTTTTGTGGTTTTTGTGGTCAGAGGTGTGGCAAGCGGAGAAACGTTGAGTAAGAGAAAAGTGTGTTTGTGTGTGATTAAAAAATACAAAGATTGTAAAACCTATCAATTCTGTTTTGCCAATAGGAAAATATAAATATCTATTTATATATATTTAGGGGTTAGGTTTAGGATCAGACTTGCACACGGACGCACGCAAGCTGTCCAAACACACCGTCTAGTTATGGGTGACCCGGCTCAGCTCGGCCACTCCGTTCCCTCCGAGGCGGTGCAGCTTTGCCGGAAGTCTATTTGTCTGGTTGTCTGGTTACGGCGCCAGTATCTGACAACAATGTGGCAGTCATTAAAAACCATCACCTCAGGTACTTGAATGGTTGTCACGCTCGGCCATTTCTCCCTCTCTTTTTTTTATTCCCTTTCTTCTTCTATTTACTTTTCGCCCCGTCGCTTTGCCAGCAGTCAGAAAAGGCATTCCACCTCTTCCTCACAACCTTTTTAAAATCTAATCACCCCGGTGCCATTATCAGCAACTTTAGAATATGCCTGGTAAGATATGAAGTGAAATGTTTATAACCCATCTGCCACGCCCGATCTCTCTCTCGCACAGGCCCACACCCACACACCACTTCCACACACACTGCGTTGTGTGTTGCAGCACACAACCTATTAACAGGTTTTCATTCTCTGCAGTATGGTAATTTCCTCTGGTTGAGAGTTCTGGCTCCTTTCCAGAGTAATCATTGGGGGAAATCACCCCTCATGATGGGACTGTTTGGGCTTTTTCATATCGCGTGTGTGTGTAAGTGTATGTGTAAGTAAGTGTGTGTGGTGTGTGTGTGTGTTTGAGGTAGTGGTTTTGTGTGTTTTCATATTTTATGAAATCAGATGCAGCTTTGTTCCGAGTTGAAAATGCCACAGGAGCACTGGAGCATGTCTAATACGACCACAGAGGGGATTCTAATAAACATTATGCCGTAGCAGAGACGGCAGAAAACAGGACAAAACTGCCCTCCCTGATAGATTCAGATGGCGAGATAAAGTGCAGAAACACATTCGCTTTAATTTCAGTGCAAATAATATCCATTCTCTACTGTACTTTCACTTACTTGTACGGGAGGAAATGTTGATCCTGACCAGAGAAACACTTCGATGGTTTAGATTAGAATCTTTGAAACCTTCAATCTTGCTAAAAACAGTTGAACCTGTTTCCACCGCAGATTTTGCATCTGCATTGGTGGTTCTGCATGAATCTGACGAGTCATCAAGATGGAAAGACAGTGAGGGGAGGCCTTTTTTGTATGTTAGGGCCTGTTTTACTGTAGTCAGCCAACTCTGATATAACTGTCAGTTATTGCTTTTCAGCACCTGCTTCTAGAACGGCCTTAAACCAGTTCTTGGCACTGAGGACGACACCAGCACTGCAACATAAACAGAAACCCGATGGACCGAGTTCAGTCTGCTGAAAAGCATCTGTTAGTATCTGCCTAGAACACTGGCAGTTAGAAGCACTGTAACGGTGCGATCTGGTGGGGTTAAATATATAAAAGCACAACATCCATTTCCCGAGCGTGCAGGTCAACCGGACCCGGTGGTTCTGTTGACCGGACCGGCAGCTGACCACCCACACACTCACGCAATCTACACAAATCGACACGGAGTAGGAAAATTCCATAGTTAAGGCGGCCTGTTTACGGGGTCATGGGTCACTGTCTCGGGGAGCCATGGGTCAGGGTTCGTAGTGGGGTGGGGTGCCTAGAGTTCTGGTTTTAATGAATGGGAGGGGAAGGCTTTTGACCCAGGTGTCCAGGCCGATCATCACACCACAGCCACGCGGGTTAGTGGATGCGGTGTTGTTGGGGCCTGCATAGGCCCGTACGTCCCCCCTCCCCCTGAGCCACACTTGGGGGGGGAACGTAGCAACCTGCAAGGCGGAGTGTCATGACATTGTAGTGTGGCGCTACGGAGTCCCCTCACGTGACCTGTCAAACGTGCTGTCTGTGCCGCGGGCCTGGCGACGTTATCAGCAGAGCACCTGAATGTTTATGCCCTTGACAGATATGTTCTGACGACTCCAACATATCCACTAAACGCACATAAACTTGCGCGCACACACACACACACACACACGTTGATGGGCTGTGAGCATTTGCAACGTAATAGAAGGAAGAACTCCAGGCATCTCAAACATGACAATAACAAACTGGGGAAACATCCCCCTCCACTTTCGCACAGACAATCAGCCACAGCAGAAGGTTCTGCAGCTTTCACAACGTGCGGAACCAGGATGCGGAAGAAAGATTTCCAGAATAAACCGCTGCTTTGTTCAACAAAAGAAGTCAGAAGTCAAGGCCCATTGACTGTGTGGAAATGTGGAAAAACCATCCGCCATCAATCGCAACTGTAAGGTGCGGTAAGGCGAGACGCACTCGTTCACCATGGAAACAGCTGTAGCCTGTGCTCAGGTTAATCAGCTAGGCTTCCTTGAGACTCCATTGAACACGCCTGGATGTATCCTGACTTACTTAGGCACATTAGCTCAGGGTTGACGCCCAAATGACACACCGTTCTGTTTATAGATCACTAATGTTTCATTTGGGGGCCTGGTTCGGTTCGGAACTAGACCATGCTGCTTGTAGTGGCGGGGTGAAAGAAAACGTTTTAGGGCAGCCGTCCCCTCTAAACACCGACGCGTGCAGGTGACATTGCCCTACCAGACACAGTATGTCACAGCTATATCTCGAAATTGAGTTTTTGAATTGCTGTTCGGAGATATCTAATAAAACCGAGTCATTGTGTTGGCGTGAATCCCCGGCTCCACTGCCAGACAAGGCCACGTCCACTCAGCGGAACGAGAAGCGACAGTATCAGCGGTCGTTCGCATTTTCCTCGCACACTGACCACGACCGACCAGCAGTCACGTAGCGATGTCAGTTGTCGCGCTAAGCTCCGTCGGGGTGGAAACACTCTGGAGGATGACGACACGCCACAGCAACAGAACATTCCGGTGTGCGATCCCATCGACCAACCCGGCGGTCTCTCAGTGAATGGCATCGAGGTTTACCTCAATGAGGCATCGCGGTTACGCTGCGCTAAAAGACATCTAGCCACCAAAACGGTGTGCCACACTCTCATCCCTATCTAGATTGCCTGACTGTAGAGTTTGTTGTTTTGAGTTGGTTGAAGGAGTGAGCTAACTAGCTGACAGCGTTCCTACCCATGTTTAGGTGCAGGCCGGCAGGCTGTACCAAGCCTTTAGGTATGCAAGTCCTAAAAAATCTTTTAGTCCTAAAAGTGCTCTGCTCTTGGGCCTAAAAGATTTACCTGTTTGCCTGTTTAGAATTGGCCAATATTCAAATCAAAGTCTAGGAATCTGATCAGACCCGGTGTTCTTCAGTTTGAGTCCCTGGATTCCCCTGTGCCAGGATGAGTTTCCGGCTAAGGGACGTGGTTGATGTTAGCTAGCTGACAGTGGCCACAACCGTAACACAGGGTAACATGTGGCATTGTTTACTTCGAGAGGCGGGTACTGTTGAACCATTAAGAAGTAATGTTGATTAACGACACATCAAAAGTTGCAGCTTTTGAGATGTGCTCGAGAAGCCTCTGCAAATAATCTCTGTCAGTCACGTTTTGTTAGTAGTAGTAGCATATGATAGACCTTTTGCCAACCAATGACGGATGAATATTGTTTATTCGATGAGAACATCTCTGTGTTTGCTGTTATCGTGGAATTCTGTCTTCCATCTGAAATGCCTGTTTATCGTTGGTTGAACAAAGCATGTGGTGGAGTAAGACAGCACCCGATTGGTTTATGGGAATCACTGGCATCAAAGAACAGGATTTAGGTGCAAAGTCTTGCTGGCTTATGCAATAAATTTGGCGGGGTTATCTTACCTTTTCCACAGGCTTTCTCGCAGTGGTATACTAAATTTGGATTTTCTAAAATCGTGTGCATGGTGGATTGACTGAGATTATGTAGTAACATGGGATAAAAGTGACCTTTAAAAAATGGACTAAAGGCTTATGTTCATATGTAAAGTCTAGTCCACAAAAGGTATTACTTGAGTTTAAATCAAGACGAAAAAACTGTCTGTATCCTCAGTTCTGTCGGAAGTCAAGACAAAGATTTGTTTTGTTAGCTAAATGAGTTTATCTCCTTAAAACCGGGAATAGCTAAATAAAAGTCACATGCATAGACACAATATGGGCAAGAATAGTGACACTTGTGAGACAGTGATAGAAAGCTTAGCCCCGCAAGTCATTCCAGTATCATGCACATATATTACTATATTGACACAAAGACAAACCGGTATATGGTGTCAGGAACGGTATTCAAAACTAGTATAACTTTTCAGATATATTTACGATGTACGGATCCAAACCTAACGAGGCCCCATAACTATAAACACAACCTACCTAAACCCTCCTGGAAAAAAAAACAAAAAACATGGTGGCCGAGCTTGTACATAAAACACTGCCGCTTTTGGAGGAACCGAGAGGCAGCCGCTGAACTGGGCTGAATCCAAATAAAACCCTGCCTGTCTCCCTTACAGATCAGGACCATGCAGCTATAGCCAAGCGGCCGGTGGCAGAAGAAACAACAGCTGACAGCGAGCAAGAAATGTCTTGCCAGGACTGGTTAACTTGATTCAAAATGGCGGACCGGTTTGCAGTAAAACCAGGGCCAGTCTCCGGGCAGTAAACTGGTGTATAGCTGGATCACACAGGCCCGCCATTTTGGATCAAGGTAACAAGGCGTTTTCTCGTGAAAGATTTTTTTGTTATTCCAACATGCAGCCGGGGAGATTTGTGAACAAGGTACAAGTATCTCTCGCCGTTGCCATGTGAAATGATCACTGCCAAGTTAGTGATTTCAGACCCTGGTCGGGCCATCGGATCCCAGAGGTCTGTGCATGTGAGCGAACCCGTGTGGAGAAAATACTGCAGACTTTATTTGTATCCTGCATTTTTGCTGATGTTTTTAATAGTTTGGTTTACAGGATACACAAGGCAAGCTACACAACTACATTCTTAGTTCCTGGACGAAGCGAAACTAAGCTCTTACTTCCTGGAAAAGCTCTTACTCTTACTTCCTGGACAAGCTCTTACTCTTACTTCCTGGACAAGCTCTTACTCTTACTTCCTGGACAAGGCCCACTACACATTCTTCCTGGAAGATGCTCGAGTAAGAAATGGTCTAGATGAGCCCCAACATTTCTTGGACCACTCTGGGCCAATGGCATCGGATCTGTTTTAACAGGGACCACTCTGGGCCAATGGCATCGGATCTGTTTTATCAGGGACCACTCTGGGCCAATGGCATTGTTATTAGCACAAAAGCCGTTGTAATTACCGGATAACTCCTTTCCTCGATCCGCCCTCCCTTTCTGCAATAGGTAGCCATTTTGCTTCCTGCTACACAAGTTTACCTCGACAGTTTACCTCTTGTTCAGCCCCTCGTCCACCTAGCGAGTCACCGCCGGCTCTGTGTGCACGCAACATGTTCAACGTGATACAGTGGATTTTCTATGAACTGTCAGCCTGGAATTCACCATCGGCCGTTGCTGTGTCACTGAATCAGAGTGTGCCGCCCCCCCCCCCCCCCCCCCCCCCACACCATCGGTGTGACAAAACAGGCCCCAAATAGCCTGAGTCACAACAAACTACCAGGGATTTCATGGGGTGGGTTTAAATGGGTGCAACTCAAAACCCGACAAAGCACAGAGCCCGCTGACAGAGCCCCAGTGTGGCTCCCTATAGCCCGGGCTGGTCTATAAAGGCACGCTCTGTGCGGGGCTGTGCTTCTGCCATCTGGGTCACGTTCAATGCCATCGTGTAGCCATAGCGCAAGCAGTTTAAAAGATTTATTAGACATACTCAGAAAGTACAGTGTCTTTATTATGCGCGCGTGTGTGTGCGTGTGTGTGTGCTTGCACGCCAGGCCGTTTCTCTGTGTGTGTGTGTGTGTGTGTGCGCGCATGGGTTTGAGGTGTGTGTGCGTTATGTAAAGGGCCACTCAGGGAGTTAGCAGCTAGTCTTACAGTCATTTGTTTCCACTCCTCATTCCCTTTAATTGAGCCAACTGGACTTGACCTAGTTAGCCGACTACTCAACCAGAACAATTAACATTCTTTGAAGTGTTGGACTTAACGGCCTCTACGTCCGCATATGCCACTGAGTCCCGTCTAGCGACAGCTGCTAGGTAGACGTGGTAAACACCGGATTCTGGAATGGAGCAGTTGAAATACTCGCTCAAACTGCCGTTAAACGTGAGTGATGAATGGAGTTGTGCCCCTGTCAGTTTTCCGGAGCGCGTCGAGTTGATGGTGATGGGCGGCGTGGGCTTCTAATCCAAGAACACCCCAAGATGATGATATCTGCTCCCCAAACAGGTACAGACTCCTGGCGTTGCCGCGGCAATGATTCCGGGTCCTACTGGCCGAACGGTGCCTCAATCACCAGAGCCCGACAGTATTCCTGCCCATGTCAAACCTCCTCTACTGACAGATACCGGGGCTGTCGTCACAATAAGTCATTGCGTCTTTGTGGTGGTGGCAGCAGGATATAGTTACATCCTTCTCACAGAGATTGTGTAGGAGCTCAGCCAATGAGCAACACCGGTAGGGAATAAAGAGGACGAGCGCGCACACACACACACACACACTCACACACGCACACACACACACACAGTGTGCCTGCAGTGAAAATTTGGCCCGTGTCATGAAACCCTGTTTCAGGGGGAGGTTCAAATCAGGACAGACATTCTGGTCCCAGAAGTCCTTGCAAACGGCAACCACACTTTTATTAGTGAGCTGAGCTGTGCGAGTGTGTCTGTGTGTGTGTCTGTGTGTGTGTGTGTGTGTGTGTAAACGAAAGAGTGAGACAGGAGAAAAAGCTAGAGGGAAGGAGGAAGGGTGGAATGTCGAAGAGGGAGGAGGAGGGAAGGGACAGGAGGGGGAGGGAAGGGAGAAAGAGTGTGAAGGGAGAGAGCCAGAGGACAAGAGGAATGTACAGTAGGAGAGCGGGAGAGGCACAGGGAGAGAGCTACAGTAAGAGGGGGAGGTACAGGGAGAGAGCTACAGTAAGAGGGGGAGGTACAGTAGGAGAGCGGGAGAGGCACAGGGAGAGAGCTACAGTAAGAGGGGGAGGCACAGGGAGAGAGCTACAGTAAGAGGGGGAGGTACAGTTAGATGGTGAGAGCGAGGAGAAAATGCAGAGGGAGAGAAACATAAAGAGGGCAGAGTGGTAGTAGTAGTTAGTGCTGTGTGACTCCGTTAATTAGGTCAGCCTCACATCCTTCCTCTCTGCTTCATGAAGAAAATCCTCTCCGCTCCTCTTAGTTCCTGAGCGTCATGATACGAAATGCATTTCTGAGCTAAACATTTGTTTTTGTTTTAATCCATTAGTTGCATCATTCTCTCATTTCAATGGCTGGTGTTTTCCATTTCTTCCATAATAGCCCTTTGCTATGTTTAAGGGATAATTTAGTATTTTGGCCCCAAAACCTTTTATCTGCTTGCTGTGTCAGATGCAAAGTATCTACTTCCATTATGAAAGGAGTAACAGAAGTTAGGCAAGCCAATTCTAACTAGCGTAAGCACTCCAAGTCTATGGATTCTGCGACCGCTATGTAACAATTCCCTTTAAAATTAATGTAGACATGCTGTACAAATGGTATCTGCTAGTTCATATTACTCTGGAGACATACAAGGCCTCATTGTCCCTTTAAAAACTAAGAGTAACTTCCCTTCTGCCTAATAACAGTCCTGTATGTCCCAGATGATAGTCCTGTACAACTTAGATGACAGTCCTGTATGTCCTCGTTTATCCCACTTTCCACCACGCTCAACACCAGTGTCTTTGTAAACCACTGAGAAAATGTTATCACGGTGTAAATCAACGGTTGAGGACCTGACTTTCGGTTCTGATGTGGCCAGTATAAACAGTTAATTTCTTAGATATGGGCCTCGCCAAGCCCCAGGCTCCCGTAGATTTACAGTGTCCTTGCGAGGGAAGGTAAAGGCACCTGGGAGCTCCTTCCCGCCACCCTCCAACACACCAGTCTCACTTCCACGTCCCAAACGAGCAACCAACTAATCCTCCTCAGCAGCCTCACGGCCCATAATGCACCGGGGCCAGCTGCACCAGGCAGCACCACAAGGACGCAGATTTAATTGGATATTAGTATCCAGCCACGTCTGAATTAATCAAATCAATGCCATCCATTAATTTAGTAGAAGAACATACAATTAAAGGCCTATTAGCGTTCTCTCAGGATTATGCCCTTTCATCCTTCAGTAGAACATTGGGACTTGGCTGAGGTCCAGTGGCAAAGTGTTCTCTTTTTCTTCTTTAACCCACACAGCTTCCTCTGCTCTGAATCGATGCTACTTCTCAAGGCCGGGGCCATAGAAATGGAATTACTAGAGCTATAATAAGTCATTAGTATACATAATGGGCCTGTTACATGGACACGGATTAAGTCTAGTCTAGGACAAAAAAAATCTAACGTCTCAGGTATCTGATAGGATGGAGAAGTCCATCGAGCTGGATTTATTTTTTCGTCCGAGGCTGGGCTAACTCTGTTTAAGCATAATTGAAAAAACAATATGTTATTAAATACAATTCTGAACGTACTATGTGTTTAAAAAAGACTGTCTATTCTCGTGGTTTTTTTAACCATCTACTAGACATCTTGCTTGCAGACCAATTCAGTAATAGATGGATATACGGTTCCCTCCAAGCTCAAGCAAAAACAAAAACCTACAATGGCGGTTTGACTTTACACCAACTCTCTCCTCTGGCTTTAAGCAGTGGAATGCAGTGAGAGGATACTGGAGGACGATTAGGTGGTTTGTACTTGCATGTTTGAAGCACAGGTCTCGACAAAGCTCAGGCTACTGGGCATTCATCTTTGATTTTTTCCTGTGTTTTCGTCCCCAGCCTCATTTAACTGCCGGCATTTAAAGGAACCTAAAGGTTTGTGACAATGTTGAGCGGGCAGCCGGTCATTTAGCATGATGTCTGGGCGGTTGTCATGGTGCCGTCAGGCTATGTAAACAGACTGCCATGCCCATTTCTGTACATATTTTAATTGTTTTCATTTATTTATTTATTGAGGGGTGGGTTTGGCTGAATAATTCACCAAAAAGGAGCAGACCATTTCTGATCAATGAAACCTGGCGACCTCACAGAAATTGCAGCCTTCTGATGACTGCTCTTTGAACAATGAGACGTGACAATGTCATAGAGTTTGCAGCCGAGTGGTGACTGCCGTCTAATCAATGAGACCTGACAACGTCATAGAATTTGCAGCCGAGTGGTGAGTGGTCTTTGATCAATGAAATCTGACAACGTCATAGAATCTGCAGACAAGTAATGACAAATGTGAGGACTGGCTTCCAAAAGTTAAACTGCTCTCCAGGCAAGCCCCCTTACAAGATTTAAACAATAAACACTTATTTTGGATTCCCACTAACAGTTGATTTGAATCATATTTACTTTATTTGCTACAATAATGATTATTATTATGGAAATTCAGTCGGAGGCAAATCCTTCAAACGTCTGCAGCAACTACAGGTGGCCACCTGTTTCTCCTGATCACTGAACCAAACCCTGACGGAAAAATAACTCTGGGCCAAGGAGATTCTTTTTCTCCCTCTTTTCTCCCTCTTTTCTCCCGCCTCTCTTGTGAATTGGAGTTAAAAGGCTTTCACATTGAGTAATCCATGGTCCTCCAACCAACAGCCATTTTTAATTGAAAACATTGCCCCATTTACTTACCAAAGTGAAGCTTAAAAAAATGATGGGATTTTTCTGTCCTTCACATCTGTCTCTCAGTCTCTCTCTCTCGGATTCTCTCTGTCTCTCTCTCACTCTGACTCTCTCTCTCTGTCTCTCTCTGTCTCTCTCTCTCTCTGTCTTTGGTTCTCTTTCAGTCTCTCCCTTCTACCTAAATCTTCAGTGTATCAAAGTCATTTCCAGTTTTTGCTGGTTTTTACCAGTTATGTAACTCCAGATGAAACATTGGCCTGGACACAAAACTGACCCATCCAGAGGAGAAGAGAAATGTAACTTATTCAGGGCTCAGTTTTGAATAAACCCCATCCAACTAACATAAGTAGCGGAAATGCATGTGCTCTACATTTGCTTTACATTTACAGACTTTTTGATAAAAATTTTTTTATCTCAAACACTACTAGTGAATGAAATGGTAATGCGGTGCAGTTTTAACTGATGGGATGCTTATTATGAGCCACTCTTTAACGTGTGATTGGAGCTACGTTCCGTCTCTGAGTTGCACAAGGCTTTGAGACGTCTTGGTAGACAGCAGTCCCAGGGAATGTGTCTCTCTATCTGGCTTACCGCCAACGCAAGCTGGATCTCATTAGGCAAGAGGCGGCTGGGATCTTTTTATGATCACTTTCCTCAGGCTCCTGCCGTAGGATAGGTCAAAGGTTGGACCCCCAAGTTAACGTGCAGGTCTTTTCTGCTGATCAGCATGCCTTGTTATCCTACAGGTACCGTAGACCACAGCATTTGCAAACAGCACAGTCAAACAAACTCGAACACACACACACACACGTGTTGCCAATCAAACATCCGGCTATTCCTCTGCGTCCGTTATTGATTTAAAACGCACTGATGTCAGGACCGACCGTTTAAGAAGAACTATTAGTTTCATTTGTTGCCCGTACCCTTGGGCTAATCCCCCTACTGTCGGGGGAAATAGATTTCTGTTAATCACGATGAGGCAGCATTATTTAATTTAGTCGGGGTCAAACCTGTGATATACTGACAGAAATGGAAACGGTGGTTATTTAATTTAGTCGGGTTCAAACCTGTGATATACTGACAGAAATAGAAACGGTGGTTATTTAATTTAGTCGGGGTTAAACCTGTGATATAGTGACAGAAATAGAAACAGTGGTTATTTAATTTAGTCGGGGTCAAACCTGTGATATAGTGATAGAAATAGAAACAGTGGTTATTTAATTTTGTCGGGGTTAAACCTGTGATATAGTGATAGAAATAAAAACAGTGGTTATTTAATTTAGTCGGGGTCAAACCTGTGATATAGTGACAGAGAAAGAAACAGTGGTCGGAGTGGTTTGAACATGGAAATGTATGTGTGCATGGTATTGATAAGTGTAAAGAGAAAGGGAGAGGTTGTTATTGTATACGTTGTGTGTGTTTGTGTGTGTGTCTTTCTGGTTAATGTCAAAAGGACAATACATCCAATCACTGCTGATATTGAAGAATGGGTCATGCATATAAACAGGTCCCGTCTGATCTCTGGGCAACCTGGGAGTTTTGGCCTGGGCCAGCCAATGGGAGGCGGCATGTTTGGATGGAACACGTTACGTTCAGCTCAACTGGACGGGAGCAGAGCTCAGGAGCAGGTAAACATCTGACTCTTATCAAAGTTTACAAGTCAAGAGGGACCAAAATTTACTGCTCTGTTTAGTGCTTCCTGCGTTGGACTCAAGCTCATAAACACAAGAGACGCAGTTAAAGTTTGTAGGAGCTTTAGGGTGTCGTACGTACGCTTAGAATGCCGTTGATCAGCTCGGACTGAACACCACGGATCAATGTCACATCCCCTTAGTGATATGCAGAATTAAATTACAGAGATCCCATATTCTTCAGATACAAGAGCCATAATATTTATATTTTTAGCTGCACCATAAACACACAAACTCCTTGTGCAAAGAAGAAAATGCTTCTTTTAGAATTTCCAGGTCAGTTGTGAATTTGGTTTAATTTGTCGTGGACTCTAATACCTTAATGCAGTTATTAGCTTTATCCTCAACGGAGACATCAGACAAACTGCCAAAACAACTGGGTGGATGGTCAGACGTTGCTAGATTGGCCTTCGCAATTTAATCTTCTGCTTATCTGTCAGCAAAAGCATGTGATTAATCATTCCAAATAACTTATGTGATTTCCAAATAATGGCCAGCTCAAGCTTGTAAAAAAATATATATTTGCTTTAAACAAGGACTTTGCTAAACCAGTTGATAACGCCACAATAAATGTTGTTTTTGTGAATACAGAGAACTCTGATAAGACTGTAAACTTTGCCTCCCTTTGTGAGTGCTTGATGAGTGTGCGTGTTTGTGTGTGTGCGCGTGTGTGTGAGAGTGTGTGAAAGCCCACGTGTCCGGGCATGTGCTTTTGTGTGTGTGTGTGAAAGTGTGTGAGAGCCCACGTGCCCGGGCATGTGCTCTTGTGTGTGTGTGTGACGGAGTTGTGATCACGTGCTGATGTCCAGTAACAATGACAATGACCTGGACGCCATCCTTCACTTCCCGGTGTCCCGGCCAAGACCACATCCCCCGCAGCTTTCCCCGTTCCCAAGCTCTGCTGTGGTTGTTTTTATTTAGGTAGCCCCCGACACAGAGCGAACGCCCTTCCAATACCCCACGGGACTGCGGCAACACAGCCTTCCAGTCAGCCACACTGTCTCCGTCATTCACCATGTTGCGCTGAAGTAATTCAGGGCGAATCTAACAGACTCGGTTCTGCTAAAAAAGGAGACTGCATCTGCACAGCGTGGGAGCACCTCTACGTGAGGGCATTTAGAAGACACCCCCCCGGGTGTGCTGGTGCCAACGCCCCAAACAGTCCCACGTCTGCCAGTAACATCATAGCTATTAAATCTAAAGTAACACTGAGCCAACCCAGCAACTGTACCCGAGTTTGAGTTTCCAGCACGACAACACCCACAATGCACTTGTCCCTCCGTCTCCCCCTTACCTTGAAACGCTGTCCGGCATGCAGCCATGACCTGGGTAGCCTTCCCCCCTCGGACCCTGTGACATACCGGGCCGAGACTTCCACGACTCCATTAACGCGGTAACAGGAGAGACCAGATTCAGCAGGGGGTTTGTCCCGGCCTCCCTGGGGTCGTGCCGCGAGAAAGACATGGTTCCCTGCGCCCCGATCTGGTAGTGAAACGAGTGCCCCCCCGAGTTAACGCCCACAATGGAGGACGTGGGCCCAATATTGTTGCTGTTCTCTTGGTAGTAGCTGACATCGTTGCTTTCCTGCTTGACTTTAGACAGCAGGGCGTGGGGGAACACGCTGGCCTCGTAAGCGCCGTTCATGGCGTTGCCCGGGGGTCCCAGGATCCCAGAGAGGCTGTACTCGTCGATGTTGTCCCTCAGGGACAGATAGGTGGTCTCTGAGGGACCCGGCTGGAAGAGGCCCATGGCGTGTTGCCGCTGCTCGTCGTAACACTGGGGGTTGGTGCAGTCGCCGTCCTTGTTCGGCTCGCTCTTCACCTGGGCAACGAAAGGCGTTCCGGCGCAGCCGACGACCTGGCTGCACTTCGCGCCGGGGCCGCCGCCGGTGCCCAGGCACATGCTCCTGAAGTCGGTGTCCGGTTCGTTCTTGATGTACTTCACCATGCCCATGTGGTCCAGGCCCACGTTGAACATCTCCCCGTCCACGCTCTCCGCCTTGGGGAACTCAAACCCCTTGAAGTCCGGCTGATCGGTCCTCCTCCCCTCCGGGCTGTCGGAGTTGTTCTGGACGAGGCCCAGGCCGCTGGCCGGGCTGGACACGGCGAACCCACCGCCGGGGCTGGCGGACACCCCGGCGGGGCCCCTGGGGGTCGAGCCGGAGATGGACGACGAGGCCCTGGCGTTCTTGCCGCTGCCGGTGGGGCTGGAGGCGGACGACGACCTCATGCTTGCGGAGGCGCTGCAGGAGGGCGGGGAGAGCACGCTGCCCACGCTCTGGGGGCTGGAGATGGGCGAGCGCCTGGCGTTGAGCGGGCTGCTGAGCGGTGGCGAGCCCACCGTGCTGGACTCCGCCGGGCTGCAGGTGGTGGAGTTCCGCCTCTGGACGTGGCTGTGGGCCAGAGCCGGGCCGGCGGAGCCCTGCTGGTTGATGGGGCTGCCGATCGACGAACAGGCAAACGCTCCGCCGAAGCACGTGGGGCTGGTGGTGGACGAGACCAGGTTGTTGCTGCCGCCGGGACTGGAGATGGAGCTGGACGTCTGAGGGCTGCACGACAGAGACGAGCCCAAGGCCGCGGCCCCCGCCACGCTTCCAGACGGGCAGCACTCCCCCGGGGCGGAGCCGGTCTGCTTCGGGAAACCGGGAGGTGGGGACTTCAGCTTGGGGCTGCCCGCCGACACGGCACACTGGCCCTCCTTGAGACAGGGGCGTCCGCAAACCCCCCCGGGGTAGACCTTGCCCGGGCTACAATGGCCTCCTTGTTGGCCGAAGCCGCCGAAGTCCGTGGCCTCCCTGGCGGCGTTCATGTACAGGCCCATGGACTCGGCCACGGTCTTGGACAGTTCCTTGGAGTCCGTGGCCTCCTGCTTTCTGCCGCGAGGCGGGCTGGCGAAGAGAACGAAAGGCTGGCGCTGGTTCTGGGTCAGTTTGAGCACAGGCTGCTGCCCAGCGGTTCGGACAACGCCGACACCGTTGCTCTCCCCGCCTTCGGCGGTGTTGCTGCTGGGGGAACAGCTGGCGTTGGCGACGTCCATCAGGATGCCCACGTTGGTGTCCGTGCCCAGGCTGCCGGGGCAGCAGAAGTCCGCCGTGCCGCCGGGGACCTGGGACCATCTGTTCTTGTCCGTGTCTATGGATCCTTCAAATAAACGCTGGCATCTTTTGGCCTCCATGGCTGGGTCATTGATTTACCTGCCGGTCGGAGGAGTGCAACAGATGAATTGAGACACCGATGCTAATGCTGTTCGAATATGAACTCCTTAAGTAGGCTGTTTTCCAGCGTCATTCATATGGCATGGGAAAGCTTGGCGGGATCTTACATAGCAGTGGCTGAGAGCAATCTACAGGATCTGAAATGTGTCATTTAACACTGATATTTATTTAATAATAAACAGTATTCATTCAATGGAAAGTGGATTTAATTAAGATAGACTTAAAAGACTTAAAATTATGACAAACATTTACTGTATAAAACGTAATTAACCACAGAGTAAATATCTCGCCTAATCCTGTTAAATCACCCAGTATTTTGCTCTGTCAATCGAGTATTTCTTTACTGGAAATTAATTTTAACATTCCCACTCACTCAACTGTTTATTTACTTTATTTAAAACCAAGAATCCCTTAGGGTGAAACGGTTAGCCTACATGTGAACTAATCTGTCCCAAACGGGCAATAGCACTGCACAAAATTGTCAATAGGGCACAATTTGAGGCATGTTTGTAAAGTCTACATTATTTACGTGCTAGAGGTTGTGGCAAGATCAATTCCCATTACATTTTTGTTGAACTTATTTACATTTAATTTGAAAGTGATTTAACACCCAATAGACTTAGGTTATACAGATTCTGCGTTGTTATGTCTGAGCAATAACACGTGTTTGACTCGACTCCTCATAAAACGATATCATAACAAGTTCGTTCTTATCATTTGATTATACCTATGACTTTAAAATAAAAGCTGAGTTGACAGGAAAATGCTATTCGCACAGTACATGACATAGCGACTAATTGTTTATTAAATTAGTCGCTATGTCAATGTGACACTACGGTATGGCTTTAAAAATACATGACGTAGTTTAATAATGTTCATTCAATAGCCTCCTCTTGTGCACTTTCATTGGATACAGACAGACACAGAGCCACAAGCACTTTCATCACGCCATTCACGGATTGGTCCGACCGCTCTGTCACTCTGCTAGTTATTGGTCTTGCAGGCACAATTCAGCTGCGACATAACTTGAAAAAGCTTGCCATCTATAGATTTATTATTTGGAAAACATATTATAACTTCGAAAATGGGTCACTACTAATAATTGTACAATGCTATGACATGTAGCTCAGAATAGTACACGCTTGAAGTTCTGTCTTGTATAACAAATAATTTTACTGTCAAAGTTAAAGGACTTGGCAACAATGAACCATAACTATTTTAGGATGCACCCATTTCAGTTAAGGACATATTAAACATTAAAGTATTATTATTATTATTGAAAAAAGTGTTCGTTGTTAGTTGTCCAAGCACATAAAAAGTGAGTCATTCGTGACAGGTTACGACAGATGTCTAGTCAATACCTTCTCCCGATATGCGCAATAGTGACAAGTTTGAAAAACTATTTTGTTTAGTAATGCAGTTAAGTTGAATACAATCCTGTTTTGGATAATAACGCGCTATGAAATCCTCATGTCGGCAGTGACAGCAGAGCCATACAGGCTGATTAAGTCCTGATTTATTTCAAAAGATTATCTGATGGAAATGTCAATTTAATAACCGAAAATTGTAATGATTTATTCTTCTTAAAATTATATGTCTTTCTATGCACAAATAAGTACAATTATTATTATATGAATTTATGATTGGTATTAAAACAACTGACATTTCAAACACTACAACTATTATGTTTAGGCTAGGTCATAATCTAGGTCACCTAGCTCCATTTGCCCGAGCAGTGCCTATAGTTCAAAGTTAGATTTCCTCCCCACAGCAAATGCATCCAGAAAACAAATCGCGTAACCGTTTAAAGTAATTTACATTCTATTTAAAAAGCGATTGATTAATCCAACTTGTGTAACCCACTATAATCTGTGGGCCTACCTCGAATGTAATATTCTGCGCCCTTACCTTAATTACGACATTCAGACATGTCAGGTGGCTGTGTTGCTGAGCACTGGGCAGCAATTATCCAGAGGGGAAAAAGACGAGAACAAGCCGGTACTTATATCGTCTTCACCGTATCCCCCGCCGTGGTTATTCTGTATTTACTCTTGCCCATACATCCACTAGTTTCAGTTCTGACAGCTCAAAGCACAGAATAGAAGTGAGGCTTTGCACAACTGCGTAAATCATTCGTAATCCTCAACTGCAAAACGCTGCCTTGACACGCCGATCGCGAGCGACTTGTAGTTCGGACGCCTTGGATATTCTCACATTTGGACCGCAATTCCAGAGATTTATGATTTTCCAGCCATCCGATAGAAGACTGATAAAAAGAGCGAACGACTCAGCGACGTCATTCTATGCACATGGACCCTCCTACTGCAACGAGTGCAATACAAACTCTGAAGGGGGTGGCGGTGACGGGAGAGGAGAGGGCAGGGGTGCGTTCGGTCGCGGGCTCCCGAGCGCAGGTAGACTACGCGCTATTGCTCTGGAAACGGGCACTTTTAAAATCAAAGTATGCTTGATTCGCTTCCATTGTTGCACGATACAAAGACGTGGTTGCAACATTATTTTTGTATTGGAGAACATCAATAACTATATAAAATAAACATTGCAGCTGTGAAGATTATTTTATTTAGGACAAACATAGGCCTGCTCACACATGTGTATGCATATATATATATATATATATATATATATATATATATATTCAGTAGTAGAGAGGAATAATCATGTAGATGTATGTATATATATACGAAATTAGTCATTTCATTTAAAATAAACATAATGGACAGTGCTAAATATCACTGTAAAGTCGACATTAATTTGTAACAGCCTAATATGATGAAGTGGGTTAATAACTGAAGGTCCACTTGTTTAAGTAATAAACATCCATGGAAATGTAGGTTAACAGGTAAAAATTTAATTAATAATTCGTGGTGACAACAGTGCATGAGAATACATGGTGACAATAACTTCAATCTTGTTCAGATTATGACACCATATGCTCTGTAGGTAGTGTCACAAAGCAGGGCGAAATCAAAACAGGATGTTGGTGCTTTCCCCCTCTGATTCTATGGCCTCTGATCTCTCATACACTGTAGCAATATATATATTACAATTGTATTGTGAAACTATAAAAACTTTACTTTAGATTACTGTATATTATGGTGCATTCTGGGTAAAACGTCACCGTCCTTGAGAAAATTAAGATAGTTTGAATGCTACTAAAGGCAAAGTAGGGGAGAGCGGGGTATCCTATCACACATTTCACACTAAAATCTACAGGGAACTATGCATCACAATGGTATAAATGTCATACCAAATGAAATAAGGAAGTTTTGGTCACATATTTTGTATTCATCACATCTTTATATCGTATTTCATTACGGTGTTGTAGACCTTTAAATAGACAGTATGCATTTGTGACATTTTGCCCCGTCAGGGGGTAAGTTGTCACGCAACGTGAATGGATTATCAACATATAAGAACAAATTAATTGTGAATACTCATTTTTATGTCAAATTCAAAGCCAAATGCAGCTTCATTAATGAACTCAGAAGAGAAAGAATCATGCATAGAGTCAAATCATACCTTTTAATCAAAACAATATTGCCAGCAGAGACACACCAATTAAGTGGCACGATCAATTTACTCTGGCACATAGAGCCACGGTAATTGTTGAAATTAGGTTGTAATGTATTGCTGCAGATAACTAAATTTGTAAAGTATTAACAAAACAGGTGCAGTTTTTAAATAGCACGTGTGTCTGAATTTCAACCTTTTCTCTGGTATCCCTTTGATAATACTGAGTCAGAGTGATGTCTTTTTTGTCAGAATCCTTGCTGTACTCCTGATTGATTTGTTCTGTCTTTTTTCAAATAATTTTTAAACAATTATTTATTTCTTTCCCTCACATTTTCCTTTCTTCCCTTCAAAAACACATTTCCTCATAGCAGTTACACATTCATAACATGCTTATTACGCCCAACTCCTCGTCTACTATCCTTGTTTCCACAATGCAGATACACACACATGCCAGAGCCCGTCCTGTTTAGTCCAGGGTTTAGTCTGCTGCTCCAAACTTCAAATAAATATTAGAATCCATTTACAGTTACATGTATTACTATTATCAGAGCTAATTACACAACATCACTATGTTTTTCAGTATGTTCTATGTGTCTGTGTATACATCACATGTGACAACTTGCCCCAAGGTCATTGAGACAACCTGCACCAAACTGACAAGTGTGCATATGTCGGCTATATCTCAAGGTTAGCTCAACATAGGACTGCAGCTAAAGTTTTTGCAGCTAAAGTGTTTCCTCTACTCAATGCAAAATTATAATTTTGAACATTCATACATAACAATGTTTTATTGCATTAAATGTTAAGTGTTTTACATTTGAATAGGAACAATTAGAAACCTGTGCTCATCTGAGATTAGAGTGACCCTAACCACATTTGAACAGGAAGTTGACCATAAAACATGTAGTCACACAAAGTAGCTATTTGGTTTTGGTGAAAGTAGCTCTTTTTTTGTAGGTATAGTGTGACAAATTAACCCGCTCTTCCCTACAGTAAAAATTAATTATTGTATCTTTAACCACTAAAATAAATTGCTTAAAACAAAAGAAATGGCTATTTAACACAAATGCCATAATAGCTGGGTTGTCATAGTAAATAGTAATTTACTATTTCAGGTTTTGTTTTTACAAATTACATTTCTTTAACCATGGGAGTCAAAAGGTACATTTTACTTCAACCCTTTAGTTCACATAAAACTGTTTTCTATATAATTGACAGAGCATCAGACCCAAATGAGAAGATGTTCCGTGCATTTCTAATGCCTTGCACAGAGGGGAAATGGCAACCAATGATGCAAAAATTATCATTTTTAAATCAAAGCAACCAGCCGGTAATGCATCCAGAGATGATGCTATCAATGGTACACCTGTAACAGTTCGTGAGAGTTTTTGAGGACATGCCAAACCTCTTGAGTCTCGGAAGTATAAGCACCCTGCAATGTGACTCAGATGGAACAGCTTGGGATTTCAATTGTTTACTCTAATTTTCAGTGAGAGTTTGAATCCAGCCCTCAACGGGGTTGATTTTGGTATCCATTGACATTTTCCATTGACATTTTGTTCTCAACGATTTTGGTTTTAAGCCAAATGAAAGATGTAAGCCCAATTATTTGTAGGAGGCATGAGGAGACAAGATTTACCAGGGTTGCCCTAACTGTTACAGTACAGGGAATAACAGGGTTATATCTACACTTCAGGTTCCTTTTCCTGATTATCCCTGACAGCAAGTATCATCTGAGCCGAACGACCGGGAAGACGGAAAATCTTGGGCCTGACATTGTGTGGTCTCTTTCTTTAAAGACTTTACAGATTTTGACTGGAAAATATACTAGATCCATGTCTCAAGACTGGGGCTAGTCAATAAACTTAAGATTATAGTGTTAGTGAAATAATATTTTTTTAGATTAGTCAATGAATCAATATAGCGATACCACCATGAGATCTCTATCCTTTTGAAGGGTTGGACAGATGAACGTACGTCAGTCTAGATCCACGACAACGTGTTTGGACAGATGACCGTAAGTCAGTCTAGATCCACGACAACAGGGTTTGACAGGTGACCGTACGTCTGTCTAGATCCACGACAAAGTGGTTGGACAGGTGACCGTAAGTCAGTCTAGATCCACGACAACAGGGTTTGACAGGTGACCGTACGTCTGTCTAGATCCACGACAACGTGGTTGGACAGGTGATCGTACGTCAGTCTAGATCCACGACAACAGGGTTTGACAGGTGACCGTACGTCTGTCTAGATCCACGACATCGTGGTTGGACAGGTGATCGTACGTCTGTCTAGATCCACGACAACGTGGTTGGACAGGTGACCGTACGTCAGTATAGATCCACGACAACGTGGTTGGACGGGTGACCGTACGTATGTCTAGATCCACGACAAAGTGGTTGGACGGATGACCGTAAGTCAGTCTAGATCCACGACAACGTGGTTGGACGGGTGACCGTATGTCTGTCTAGATCCACGACAAAGTGGTTGGATGGATGATCGTAAGTCAGCCTAGATCCACGACAACATGGTTGGCCAGGTGACCGTACGTCAGTCTAGATCCACAACAACGTGGTTTGAAAGGTGACCGTACGTCAGTCTAAATCCACGACAACATGGTTGGACAGGTGACCGTACGTCTGTCTAGATCCACGACAAAGTGGTTGGACGGATGACCGTAAGTCAGCCTAGATCCACGACAACGTGGTTGGCCAGGTGACTGTACGTCAGTCTAGATCCACGACAACGTGGTTTGACAGGTGACCGTACGTCAGTCTAAATCCACGACAACGTGGTTGGACAGGTGACCGTACGTCTGTCTAGATCCACGACAACGTGGTTGGACGGATGACCGTACGTCAGTCTAGATCCACGATAACGTGGTTGGACAGGTGACCGTACGTCAGTCTAGATCCACGACAACGTGGTTGGACGGATGACCGTACGTCAGTCTAGATCCAGGACAACGTGGTTGGACAGATGACCGTACGTCAGTCTAGATTCACGACAACCTGGTTGGACAGATGTACGTACGTCAGTCTAGATTCACGACAACGTGGTTGGACAGATGACCGTACGTCAGTCTAGATTCACAACAACATGTCCTGCACAGGTAATCGTAATGTATCTCACAATGGCCATGGCCAACGCTGTACACGTGTTCGCTTACAAGTGGTTTGCTTCTTTAACAAATATTAACAAACTTGCCTCAAGTCCCCCATATCTCTCTCTTTCTCTTCCACCCTGGCAAGTGCCTCCGACCAAGGTTGAGAAAATGAAAGGAAGGGCGAAAAGCAGTATGGCAACATGTTGTTAGTGGGGATATTGTGTCCACTGGATGGCGCTATTTCTGTTTCTGCTCTGACAATCCAACTTTCATGATAATTTGCATCTTTGAGCTCACGTCGTTACTTTTTTGGATATGTTGAGTTAAAATAAAAACAGACACACCTGACATGCCCCTTCCACCCTGCATACCTGCAGTTAACACCTGCAGTTAACCCAAAAGCAGTTAACACACGCAGTTAACCCAAATGCAGTTAACGCCTGCAGTTAACCCAATTCACAGCAAGGAATCAGTGGACCCAAAGACAGACCAGTCTGCCCCATTGCCTTGCCCTGGTCTGCTAGCAAAAGAACCGGACATTTGCTCCTGTGGAAGAGATAACTACTACAGCTGTCCGCCTCCACTCCAGAAGGCAGACAGCAATCCTAATTTTCTCACAAAATGGCCTCCAATCAATCCACCCTTGTTGTTGATCCAGACTATGGAGTTAGGAAGAGGACTCATCTGTGTCAATGCCATTACGGGCATCTGTTTCGGCACAGGCAGACCTTTCTTCCACTCCACGGCTTCTCTGTGGTCTACACCAGATCATAACCACGTCTACGTATTTGTGGTGGCCAAAATCGCACACCTGGGCTGACCACCTTGTTCTCGCACACCGCAGGAACTCACCCGAAGCGGGATTCAAGCTAGCTCCGTCAAACCTTTAAGATCGGTTTGTGGGAAAGGGGATGGCAGCAGCTAGTCATCTTGGTTGAATAAATACTGAATAGATGCGTCCTCCTAGTCAGTGTGCAGCGTTACAGCAGATTATTTTAGCAGCAGCGACGTGATCATGACGGAGGGAGGTAAACGGTGCCTCGTGGGGACAGGTGAATTGGAGCATGTTAACTCCGAAACAAAACACTTTGGTTACAGCAGCAGACGCCGTCCCCACTGTATGCAGCCTAGTAATTACAGCGTTTGAAACTGCAACCCCCGACACTGACCCCCCCCCACACATCATTGACATCCTAATCTAGCACGTCAGGGTGTCATCTGATGTTTTCTTTTGTGGCTAGTTCATCGATCATGGCTGATGTACACTTTGTGCAGTGTTAATTGTTTTAGGGTTATACAAGCAGCTGTATTCAGTATAAGTCCTATTTTATGTTATTTAAGTAGGTATTTCGTGAACATTGATTGGTTGCTTCCAGCCACAGTATTTAGCCACCCTTTTCATGGTGAATATGAACAGGGGGAATATCACAGCAAACATCCACAGCCTGTCCTGTGTGACGGATGAGCATCCACGTTTCAGATGATCATGGAACCCACGGGCATGATCAATGAACACACGGCATGATCATGGAACCCACGGGCATTATCATGGAACCCCCGGGCATGATCATGGAACCCACGGGCATGATCAATGAACCCATGGGCATGATCATGGAACCCCCGGGCATGATCAATGAACCCACGGGCATGATCAATGAACCCACGGGCATGATCAATGAACCCACGGGCATGATCAATGAACCCACGGGCATTAACTGCAGCTTTTGTCCATGACCCACCTCAGGTAACTGCGTTGGATCCTCCGTTGAGCCATGAGCATATTTGATGAGCGACCTGGTCGTACCGTGTGACTCTGTGTGCCTCTGTGTGACTTCGTGCAGACTTCAGTTAGCACGTCCACAATGCGTTGCGGCGTCCCAACGGGGCACAGGGCACGCGTGCACACACACACACACACACACAAACACACACACACACTGTCTGATGTTCACAGGGGTGTGCTAAGTCTCTAGCTGGTCCATAAAGGTCAGTTAAGGGGTATGTGTTGTTAGTCTGTCTTAACTCTATAACTGGGGTTAGTCTGTTCTGAAAGCAGATCTCTTAATGTTTAGGCTTAGAGGGATCAGAGGGCCGCTCTGCCATGGTTACATTCAGAACTAAGACAAATAACATCTTGATAATCCTAGTTATTGGGGCAGTGGAATGAGTTAATTGTTATCAACAAGGATATAATTAAGCAATAAGACATGAGGTGGTGTGATATTTGCCCAATATACCACGCTGTTCTTAAGCACAATGCATTGCGGGATGCTGGTTCACAGGTCACAGCCGTGGTATATTGGCAATATATCACAAACCCTTGAGTTGTCTTATTTCTCTAATAGACTGGTTACCGAAGCTTAGGTATAAAAGGGATGTCATACCCATGGTTTGTCTGGTCTGTTATAAACTGGGTTGTTTAGAATCTGAATGCTGATAGGATGTTAGCTGTGGTTTATTGGACTGTATACCGGGGTATGACATCCCTTTTTACTGCTCTAATTACCTGTTAATAGGAGCAATAATGCATATTGAATGTTTGTGATGTATTGCCAATATACTACAGCTAAGCGCTGTGTCCGTGGCCCTATAACACCTCATCGTTCTTTGTGTACATATACCATGGCTACAAGCCAATCAGTGTTCAGGATTGGAACCACCCAGTTTATAATATTAAATGTCACAACTGAAACCCTTGTAGAAACTATACTATGTCCAGTTAGTGTGTTGTGATTACATTCATCAGAGTTTCCATTGTATACTGTAGTAAGCGTTCATAAGTAATAATTCATGATGTACTGGAGTGCAATAATCCAGCAATCTAGCCAATTCATCTCATTGTGATTCAGAGAGAAGGAAATAAAAGTGATTCAAGCTTCTTCACACCCCAGCTAAGCGAATCTTCAGCAAACAGCGCCAGTGACAATAATCACAGAGATGTGGAGGAGCCCATCATCTGCAAAGGTTTGGTTCACGTTCAGACATTTTCAAAACTAAAAGACGATATATGATTTGGTTTACCTGTATACCCCCCCCCCCTGGGGGCCCACAACCAGAGGGTCTCTGAGAGGTCCACTGCTCAGAGGGGGGGTGGCCTCAGGCTGGTGCTCCTGGTTGGCAGTGCCAAGGACACACTGAGAAAGGTTACAGTGGGTTTATCAGGTGCCCAGACTACATAATAAGCCCATGTGGAAGGTGTAATGGAGAGAGAGTGAGAAAGAAAGTGAGAAAGAAAGCACTTTGATTCGTTCCCACAATGGCGGGGGTCGATCAAAATCAAAGGCAGACGGTTTAAATATCCTCTATGCCACGTCCCCTAAGCCCTCACATGTTATACCTCAGTCGCCTGCCTGCTGTCTCCTACCAAGGTTGTTCAGAGACAGGCAACAGGATTTCAAAATAGTGCTGAACTACGATAATTTTACTCTTTTAAATCGTAGTGAACAATATTATATGGAAGATGTAACTGACTGTAGATCATTCCTCCTGAGAAGCTGTTTGAATA
This sequence comes from Novumbra hubbsi, assembly GCA_016801125.1. Taxonomy (NCBI): domain Eukaryota; kingdom Metazoa; phylum Chordata; class Actinopteri; order Esociformes; family Umbridae; genus Novumbra; species Novumbra hubbsi. Next base: position 8,148 of record JACXGK010005308.1, on the reverse strand, counting down.
ACAAAATGTGCAGTCTCCTGCCTTTTAAGATGGAGTGCAAAGCCTGTGCCTAATGTAATTATTTACATTTATGTGAATACAGCATCCCTAATAAATTATTATGAGATTTCAATGACTTATAAATTCGAAAACTATTTCTGACTGTTTGTTGTGGGAATTGTGCCTTCATGATGAGCTATTGAGATGAGACATTTTGGCTAAATTCGTTCCTGAAGAAATTGTCCATTTGTAAATGTTTGATCATCAAACTGAAGCCATACAAGTAAAATGTAGCAAAACGGTAGAGAATTTCCCATCAGTTGAACTTACAAACACCCAGTGACTTGGTTTTTAATAAATTAGACCCCTCTTAGACCCCTCCTCCAAACTGTTACCCAGTGGAGAGAAGGCTCAAGGTCCTTGAATATATTTGTAATCCGTGAGTTTCAGTTCTAACATGAATATACTCAAGAACAATTCTCAAAATCCTACCAAAATGTACTGTAACTAAATCATCAAGCCAGTTTGCTGCCACCCCCCCCCCCCCAGCTTCTACAACGCTTACTAATAAACATATTACTTTTTCCTCATTAAATGACATAAATCAAGCCGAGAATGCATTACCTGTCATGTTTGTTAAATTTAAACGCCATTTGGTGGTGCCAAATTAGCACATTTCTTTATGTATGTATTGAAATACGGCAGGTTGGCACATCACCGCTGGCGCGTCCAGCGTTACAAAGACACCCTCTGGCTGCATAAAACACTGGCCGGTGTTTACGCGAACAGGCCTGTTGGGATTTAACATGCACTGTTAATTCAGCCACCGGCCAGCCGGACGAAACGTGCCTGCTATTGAATAAGCAGGTTACTCAAGTCCCCTGGTCGTGGGGGAGCACGTGATCCGAATTGGCTGGAACACCGGGTGGGGGAACTACCTCCCTTGAATGAGGAGCAGCCCATTAACAAGGTCGCCTCTGTCACTGAATAATGACAGAACTGTGTCATGTGGATTACAATGAATTGATATTGCCCAGGTCTTCCGTCCTGCATGCGTTCCTTCCCCCTTGCCCGGGTTAGTGTCTGAGGATCCAGATGCCAAGGCAGCTTGGCGTGTTGAGGACAGTGACGACCGTCACGCCCAGGTGCCAGTCTGAACACACCGGAGGACGTTGTTAACTGCACACTAGAGAATGGTGTTGGTTTACAGACCATTTTGGCCAGTGTATCATCAGTGGCCATTTTAGACAAAACACGTCAGTGGTAAGGATTGTGGACGTTACGAGTAATGCTTTTGAGCAGTAAAGACGTGAATGTCTGGGTCTACCCTGGAGGGGTCCATGTGGACATGTGCACAGTTTGAGTGGCTCAATTTAAACCCGAAACCCAGAGTGGGCACACCCCTCTGCCCCTCTTCCCCCTAAAGCTACAAACTCTCGCCAGCTGTTTTGAATTATACACAAGGCCCGTGTCCGTTTCCATGCCGCGAACGTCTCAAGCGTGATAACATCCTAGCGTGTTCTGGTTCCTATGAGCCTGGGAGCGCATTCGATTTGTTGTTGTGTATCCTTTGTGGCCCTTGAGTGTTTACTTCATTCAAGTGTAAAAGTATGGATTTTGTTTTTTGTTTTGCTGATTCATACGAGCTACCAGCTTGTTGGCGTTGTGAGGGTGTTGTTTCGTTTTCTGTCGCCTCTAATTTGTTTCGGTTTAACTGTCTGTTGGAAAATAGGTGGGCACCTGTTTCCGCCTGGCCACTGAGTTGAATGCAGATTAATTTGCATAGCAGCTCAGGTGACTTCCTTTTTTCTCCCCACATGACAGAATATGAGTCAGCGCGCCTGTGGCAGCACAGACTGTATTAAGAAGATGACATCTCTTCTGCAAGGTCGTCACACCTGTGCACCTGTAAACCAGCACCACCAACTGGATCTACAGAAGTTACACACAAACTCTCTGTCTCCACTTCACTTTGTTACCTTTTTTCCATGTCTTTCTCATATTCATCTTTCTTTGTCTCTCTTTCCATGTCTTTCTCATATTAATCTTTCTCTGTCTCTCTTTCCATGTCTTTCTCATATTAATATTTCCCTGTCTCTCTTTCCATGTCTTTCTCATATTAATCTTTCCCTGTCTCTCTTTCTATGTCTTTCTCATATTAATCTTTCCCTGTCTCTCTTTCCATGTCTTTCTCATGTTCATTTCACCCTGTCTCTTCGTCAATGTTCTGATTCCTCCCTCCCTCACACACACACACTGTGTTGAATGGGCCTGCAGGGCTCTTTGTGAGCAGTTTTAAATTCTGTTGACCTGAGCTGAACCTGTTGGACGTGAGCCTGGTGTGGAGACGGAGAGGGGCTGACTAAATGGGTCAGACTGGCTGTGATGTAACTTTACAGCAGAGATGTGAAGAGAATAGAAGAGCCGAGGGGAAAGAGAGGGAGATGATTATTACAACCACCACCGACGTGTGTATCTGTTTGTGTGTCTTTGGTTTGGTTTCACAGATCAAATTAGGACGTGAGTCCTCACAAGGATAGTAAAACATATTTGAGACATTTTGACGATCCCAGAGAGGGCATTGTCCAATTTCCGACTTAGAGGGGTTGGGTTTAGGATTTCTTTGTGGAATAAGATAAGATTCAGTACATTTTTCAGATTTTTTCACCTGAAAACCAAAGAGAGACCTAAGTCTTAAATATCAACAGTTTTATTGAAGAACTGTGCATTTTTTTGAATAAAGTGAAAGGGTGAGTGTACCTCTGTGTGTTTATAACCATGCGTGTAATGTGTATTGCTGTTGGCCTGGATAAAGATAACACCTCTACTCAGCTAGACTATTGATGGATAATCCGACGTCTCTAGCTCTTTAGTACAGTAAACATGATCAATCTGGACACCGAGAGGCTAGGGCCAACTTCCTGTCTGTCTGGGAAGACTCTGTTCACCGTCTGCCCAATCTGACTCATTCTGGCTACACACGCACACACACACACACACACACACATACCAGTACAAATGGAGACACACACATAGACACATCTCGGCCCGATTAGGTGGGAGGCTGTAAAGGTGGAGTGGTGGAAAAATATGGTGAAATGATGTGTCACTAACTCATCCAGACACCTTGAAGCTTGGCTATTCGTTAGGGACCCGCTGGTGAGCAGGTATGGGATTCAGATCGCTTACCATTCATGGTTGATCCACGACGTCACTGGGCTTTCGTGTGGGGAAAAACAAGGAAGTTCTAAACAATAATGGATCTTCAGAATCTATAGAGCAGTGTGAGACTGGTCTGCTTTCTTTCATGGTAGAAATAAATGCATGGTCGGTCTGCTATCACGCTAATTTGAAACAAAATTCTTGGTATCTTTCCACATAAAATAAAAAAAACGATATGAGCAAATAAGCCTTTGAAGCACTTGCTGAAGATCAAAGCTTATCATAGAAGACCCTAAAAAGGTTTACCAGCGTATAAACACGACCCAAACCTAATTTAAGCACTCGTTAAACAAAAGCAAGATGTCAAACCAATTAGCCTGAGCTTCATCCCACATCCGACGGTTTACTATCTCTCCAAGACAGGTGTGTTCCAAACCTTTCCAAACATCAGTCACCGGTCCAAACCGGTCCAAACCAGCTCATCCGCAAGTTCAAGTGTAGCAAATGTGAAATGCGTGTCACATAAATTATGCTCAACTGTCTCCAAGTATGGCCGTGGGTGTGTGTTTCTGAGAGAACCGTTCATATATTTATAATGCTTAGCAAACTGTGGTGGAGGCACGTGGGAGGACCAAGTCACGCATGATCAGGTACAGGCCACTTCCAGTTTTACTTTCACGATGAGTCCGACCTCACCAGGTCCTCTACATTACCTCTCTTCAAACCGGCGTCTAAGTAAAATTTCATCTTGTGCTGTGCCTCATTCCGACTATTACCAGAGCATAGGTGGTGTATTTAAAATGACAGGCACTGCAGCTATAGCATATGGATACGTCTTGCAAACGAGAAATTTTCACATTTGTTCACATTTCTGAGTTATAGTGGAAGCCATCGAACCCTGGTGTCCTTTTCCCTAGCTGTTATAACATGAATGCAATGAATGTCAGTTACTCTGGATGACATTGTCGGCTCAGTGACTTAAATGGAAATGCATTACCTACTATTGTCATCATGAGTTCAATAGCTTTGAATGTCCACAGAGTTGGATATTTTCACTCAGGTCTGTCTACACTGGTTGTGGGCAGTCTGATTCTGGGAATTAATCTGTGTTCCCCAGGGTTGTTTTACAGGTGGTCGATGATCATTTAGACATCTAATGTCTGGTAAAATATTTCATCAGTATTTGTGTTGCATGTCGTTTATTAATTAGCTCATCTGTTATGAATAACAAGCTGTGCTGGGTGTAAAATATCTAGGGCTGCCTGACGCTTCTGTCGTGACTCGTGATTAATTTCACAGTGAAACATTCTCTGCGATGTCACTTGCAATTAGAAGGCAGTGACACTCAATTGCGTAATACCCCATATCATGTGTCATGCCTGGATTACACCTATAGCGTCATTGTAGTTTGGAACTGCAACATTTCTAGTGAAACACTGCATTGGTCTTGCAGTGTTGTGCACTTGTTAAATTGTATTAGTTAAAGACTACAACATTTGAGAAAAAGGTGAATGTTGAACTTCAGTCACAATGATGCGTAAATGACATCTAAGATCTTACAGAGGTTTTAGACTTAAACCTGTACAATACCTTAAATATAATTGCACAGCTAAAAAAACTGCAGAAATACGCAATGACAAACTAGCTCCCTGGTACATAGACAACACCAAAGCCTCCAAGAAAAACCTTCAGAAAATGGTAGTGGAAATTGTGCTCAAGTTAGGCTTGTTTACAATAGCCTGGGAAAACAGCACAGTGCTTTATCAAACTACGCTCAAATCTGCTTGATGACTCTACTTTTTCAACCTGGTTGGAAGGAAATAAAGTTATCCAGAATATGCACTGCTCAAACAATTAAGGGAACACATAATCATCACATTAAGCACAAGGTCAATTCATTTTCAGGGATATTTATCTGTGCGTTTATTGTAAATCAATTCCACCTGTTTTGGTGATCATTTAGGAAACAACAGTGGAGAGGCAACAGCAAGAAAACACTCAGAAACGAAGGGTTTTGCAGGTGGTGACCACAGACAGTTGCTCTCTCCTTATCCTTCCTCTTTGATTCTTCTATAGTTTTGCTAGTGTCCTTGTCACTACTGGTAGCATGAGGCGGTACCTGCAGTCCACTCAGGTTGCTCAGGCAGTCCAACTCCTTCAGGATAACACATCCATACACGCCGTCGTTTACAGCACCACGCAGTGTTCTCAGGCACTCACCAGAGAACACTAGAATTGGCCGGTTAGCCAATAAGCCCCGCTCTCTTCACTGATGAGTGCAGTTTCACACTGAGCACCTGTGACAAATGTCATGGTGAATGTTATGCTGCCTGCCACATCATCCAGCGTGACCAGTTTGACGGTGGGTCAATGATGGTCCGGGGAGGCATATCCTTGGAGGGTCGCATAGACCTCCACATGCTAGCCAACTGTACCCTGACTGTATATTGCCAGATATCATGCTGGCGCAGTGGGCCCAAGATTCCTTTTGGTGCAGGACAATGCTCAGCCTCACATGACTAGAGTGTGCAGGGAGTTCCAGGATGACGACGGCATAGAGTCCAATTGAGGACCTCGATGACGTCATGTATCGGAGTATCTGTAACGCCACAGACTGTCCAGGAGCTCACTGCTGCCCTGATCTGGAGATCTGGATAAGGAGATGGAACCAAACGCAGACTCCCGAGATCCAAACCAAACCTACCTATTGTGGGAAAAGGCGAGGGTAGGTCGGGGACAGGCAGAGGTTTGGTATTCATGGTTAAGGTCTGAAGGACAGGCAGAGGTATGGTACTCATGGGTAAGGTTTGAAGGACAGGCAGAGGTTTGGTACTCATGGGTAAGGTTTGAAGGACAGGCAGAGGTTTGATACTCATGGGTAAGGTTTGAAGGACAGGCAGAGGTTTGGTACTCATGGGTAAGGTTTGAAGGACAGGCAGAGGTTTGGTACTCATGGGAAAGGTTTGAAGGACAGGCAGACAAAAGCAGGCTTGATAGGCTGCGGTTCAGTGCACAGGAAATCAGAAGAAAACACTGGGACGCAGAAACTGAAACATGCGAACACTCTTGGCAAAATACCCAAGACGAACTGGCAGAGGAAAAAGGGAAGGACACATTATTGTTATTATTTACACAAAAGGCCCACAAAGATATGCCAGCTGGAAGGAATCAGGGCGTGACATTGTACATGTAAATGGACTTTTCTCTGTCAAAGGTACGCTTTGGTGTTCCTCAAGGCTCTGTTTTGGGAACACGTTTGTTTTCACTATATATGCTCCACCTTTTACACTTCATTCTAAAACACAACATGCGTTTTCACTGCTATGCGGATGCCACACAGTTGGACATTTTGATACAATATGGTGAACCTGGTGTTTCAGACATAGAGCTAGGACAGAAAATGTTGTACCTCGAAGAAAACGTATATGCCCAAGACACAAGGTGATTTGCTGTCAGATCTCACAGAAAATTTAAATGATTGTACATTTCCCCAAAAATCTGTGAGGCTACCTGTTAAAACTAGGGCCATTACCAAGGCATGTTTCTGCTTATCACTCTGAATTGGTCCTGTTCTACATGCCTACACACATTATACAGTCACACGACGCAGTCCTCCTTACTGTACCCATTATTTCAAGCATCTTTCCTTTTATGTTTGCACTTTGTGACAACCTCTGGTGCATTAATAGATTGATTACATTACGGGAAGCTCTGTATTTGAAATGGCGACCGATAAATAAAATAGGAAAGAGTTATGAATTAAATGAATGCTATTATAAATTATTTTAAAGGTTATATGTAATAGTATTGCACTGTTAGTAAGGGTTAGGCTATAGCATTGCGTTGTCAATGGTGATTAGGCGAAGCGTGTTGCATAACATGACCAGTATGTGTCAACCAAACTCAGTACAGCACTGCTTTGATTCTAACCAACAGAATAGACTCCACTACATGGAGTATAGATACAGACTATGCTTGTCACTATTGAATACTGTTTCTAATTTTACATTCAAACCCAATTTGTTTACTACATATACATCTCTATTTTGGGAAGTGGAAAGAATGTTTGGTTGCGAGAGTTTTTTTGTTTTTTATTTGTTTTAACATAAATATTATAAATAGCCCTCTGTTTGCATCTGTAATTATTCATTGCTTTAATTACTTTAATTATTTATTGCTTTAAAATTTAAGACACAAAATGACAAGTATTGTACAGAAGAATGTAATGAGCTACTGGATCATCTCTAAACAAGCACAAAGCCTATGACACATTTTCAACATGTCTATTTACCCACTTGCGTTCTGGCTGAAGCCCAACCCTTCGGTTTCCTGGGACCAGTCAGATGTCTCTTAACTGCCGTGGGTTTGGCCTATAGGTCAGGCCAAGGAGTTTGGGTAACCAAACAGGATGTGACAAATCACATTAAATCAAATACGAATGTAGTCGTCAAAAACAACATCCATTAACTATGAACATGTCTATACACAATACACAGTTTCAACAGTTTCTGTTCAAGCTGGGGTTTACCAGATAAAAAAATAATAATTGCTGCCTGTTTTCCAGGATATAGGGCAGATGGTAAAAATAAACAAGGGCCCATAACACTCAAATGAACACAGATTGGGATTTGACGTGCTGCGCTGCACAGAGTGGCAGGACACTCTCACTCTGCTCAGGGCTCGGAAGGGGCGTCGTGGTTCAACACAGCTGAGGACGTGATACCAAGGCTTTCGGAAGGAAATCTGGGCCAGAGAGGCCCGGCTGTTTCACGGTCTCCCTCACCCTCTCTGATTGACTCGTCTTTCTTTCTGTCGGAGGCCCTTTCTGTCTCTCGCCGCTTCTCTTTCTCCCTGCATCCCAGACGGGCCGCCAGTGTCTCACGTTTTAGGGCCTTTTTCGTTATTCTAGGGAGGGTTGTCTGCCGCGACGAGGAGAGCTGTGGGATGAGGGATGAGAATTAGGATGGGTACTGGAGGGGTTTCTCGTCGGTACGGGAGGGGTCTGTC